>PISX010009062.1:0-78289 GCA_004024625.1 Mellivora capensis
GATCTCTCCCTTTTCATTCATAATTTTATTAATTTGAGCTTTCTCTCTTTTCTTTTGGATTAGTGTAGCCAATGGTTTATCGATCTTATTGATTCTTTCAAAAAACCAGCTTCTAGTTTCATTGATACGTTCTACTGTATCTCTAGTTTCTACCTCATTCATCTCTGCTCTAACCTTGATTATTTCCCTTCTTGTGCGTAAAAGTAATTATTTAGAATTTATGGCTGATCATTCTATTATCTGAACTTCTTGAGGGGTGGGGCTTCTGTATTTCTTGGATCTGTTACAATCTGGGGTGGATTTACATGTTAATTTCTCAATTTAAGGCCCTCTTCTCCTGTCGGCTTCCACAACATCGCAACACAGGCTCCAGACGCCCTGAGTGTCAGGACGGCAACATTCGACGCCATGATCTGGTTGCTGGAAATATAACCTCTTACTTGAAATGGCAGCCAACAGGTTTTTTGTTTTTGTTTTTGTTTTTGTTTTTTCTTTTCAACCCAAATCTCATTACGTATGGCCTTTAAGGCCAATTTAAAAAGCAAAACAAACATTCCAAGCAAATGTTTTTCCTTGTTCCATGTTCTCTTTTCTTCTCTGGTGCTTGCTTCTCAAATCTTACTTAATGATGTTTGGGTATCTGATGCATTTCCTTTTTCTCTTTTTCTCCTTTCTTCATTACACTTTTTTCTAACGCTGAACTTCTTGTTCCTCCACAGTGTTGATCTTCTGCTGCCCTGGGACTTGTGGGTCTTATGCCTCCTGTTCCCGGCGCTGTTGGAAGGATTCAGTTATTATGAAGCTCTTCAAAATGTAAAGTGGAAAGAAACAGGTTTAGAATAATTAAAAAATCATTCTCGATTTCCTGCCTCCTCCCATTCATATCCTTTCAGTTTCGAGGATTTCCTCATACTCCTCCAAGTTCTTATATTTATCCAACTGAAAATGGGAGTGAAAGCATTCTTGAGTTCTCAATCTTCTTTCCTCTGGCACTAGGCTCCTGTCTGTCTTTTCATGCATTTTTCATCTTCCATTAATATTTATCGAGCATCACAATACAGTGGATACTGTATAGCAGGGAAAACCATACGAAACCACTTCAGCCGCTGACGATGCAGAAAACATCTCCTCAGTCGCTCTTGACTTCTGTAATACCTTCTCTCTCTGCCTACTTAGAATCCACTTCCAACAGTCATTAAGCCTTAAGAGAAGCTTTATCATCTTGCCTGGAGCTTTCTGCTCTCCTTTGGATTATTATTCATCATTAAACAGTATCTGTTTATTCCTTGTTGCCATGAACAACATTTACGGGTTAAAAATCGAAATATGAAACCCGAAAAGGATCTACCTGTGGTTGTTACAAATAATCACTCTGTTTCACAACCTTGGCCTAGGGAAGACGGTGTTAGTCTGTGAGGGATTCCTTTTTATTCCGGCCCCCAAAGCGGCATTATATTGGTTTTTTTGTTTTTTTTTTAATCAGAATATTCTTCCAGCATATCCCTGTCTTCCTCAGGGAAGACCACCAGTTTTTATCACTGAAAGCATAGTCCTCTGACCAAAGAAGACAGGAGGGAGGGCGTTGCCTTGGCCTCTGGGATTCGAGGAGGTCTTCAAATTTTCAAGCATCCTTTGCCGCCTTCCTATAGGGAGAGAGCTCTGTTTAGATGGTGTCCCACTGCATTCACAGCACAGCTACTGGGTGAAGGCGGATACCTACTGGTCTTCCTAGCTAAGCTTTACTGGAGATTCATGGGGTGAGGAAGAAAGAAACGAAGGAGAAATTTGGCCCTGTCTATCCCAAGAAGTATTGTTTTCGCTTTCCTGAGTGGTCAGTGTAAATCTCTAGGCCAGACGCTATTTTTCAGGCGGCCTCATTAAACTGTCAGGAAAATTCCCGAGAGGAATAACTAGCATCTCAGTAAACCACATCTCGTAGTAGTTTTGTTTATTTATTTTTCTACTGTTGGAAGATGCAGATGAATCCATATTTGGAAATTTGTCTCATTTCCACGCCCCCCAGCTAAATGGTAATTATGTTATATTTATGAGCAGTGTGAAGGATAATGTTTTGAGTTCAACATTGGTGCTCTCCTTTTGTAAATGTCATCTGTGGCCTGATTGAACAATTTGATATTTCACTATCAGGTGAGGAGATAATTAAAGGAAAACTTCATTACTCAGTTTTATTATAGGTATGTGAGTAGAGATTCTGGCTTTTAATATGTATTTTTAAGTTTTTATTTTATTTTGGTATAAGAAGGAAAAGAAAATGAATAAACAGGAATTTAGATAAATTATGGTGAAGGAATATGAAGGGGAATTTGTTTCAATAATTGTAAAGCTACATGTAGAAGTTAAATGTAGAGTAAATGAGCAGTATGGACATATTTAAATTGGATTGAGCTTCTTGGAGACACTTAACAATTTTCTAGAAGATCCCTGAGAAGATACTGAGAAGTGGTATAAAAAAATTTCTACAGAAGTCAAAATTTCTTCCAAATGGCTCTGAAAGGCTAGTGGTTCTCTGAGATGATTTATTTT
This sequence comes from Mellivora capensis, assembly GCA_004024625.1. Classification (NCBI taxonomy): domain Eukaryota; kingdom Metazoa; phylum Chordata; class Mammalia; order Carnivora; family Mustelidae; genus Mellivora; species Mellivora capensis. The sequence goes on from PISX010009062.1 coordinate 2,545, forward strand.
AATTTTAATTTTATTTTTTTTAAGATTTAGGTTACGTTACAGCTAATTATAAAATGGACCATGTTAGAGCCACAAGTTGAAATCATTTCAGTGGGCGGGAGAGACAAATAGAAAGGTGAGAGATGATGGCAAATGATTGGTTTAATTTTTGTCCCTACTTTTTAACAGTTGAGGTTTTGTTTATACGTGACCTTGATTTCTCTGGAGAATAAATTAGAAACATATGGAGAAATTAATCTAAAGAAGCAACACAAACCAATATTGTGAGCAGAAATTGCGGCTTGGTGAACACAGAAAAGAATAAGGAAGTCTGGGACTCAGTACATCTCAAACAGAACATTAATCTAGACTCTGTTTTAATGATATTAGGTAAATTATCACAAAGACAAATTGCATACTGTATCTGGAAAACATTTGGACTCATCACATAGTTCCTTATTTATGGTTTTAACGTAGTTATGATGAATTAGGACTTTAGATAACATAATTAAATCTGGCTTCATATTCTTTAAAGTTCTTCTGTTGGCCTCAGTGAAATTATAGAAGCAATACTAGTAGAAAAGACTCAGTAGAAAGTAGAGTTAAAGTAGAAATGCATGGAGAATGCAGTTAATTAGCTTTCTACTGTGCATATATTTCTCATGGATCAGTTGACTATTTTTTAAAGTTAATACTATATATACATACACATGCACACACACACATACACACATACGTATACACATACATAGATATACACATACACACATATATACACATATATGTATATATACACATACACACACATATACATTTTCACAAAAGCTTTAATTAAGCTCTAAGCCGTGGAATCCATTTTATGAGCCTTTTAAATAAAAATCGGGGCATAGAAAAAAAAATCGGGGAGTAGAAAGCTGGAAAAAATATATTTTATATATTTTAATTTATATATATATAAATATAATATTTATATTATTTATATTATTATATAAATATAATACTTATATTTATATAATATTATACAAATATAACATATATATAAATATATATATGTAATATATATATTTTTATATCATTAGTTTTTGGGTTTTTAAAAAAAGATTATTTATTTATTTATTTGACAGACAGAGATCACAAGTAGACAGAGAGGGGGCAGAGAGAGAGAGGAGGAAGCAGGTTCCCTGCTGAACAGGGAGCCTGATGTGGGGCTCGATCCCAGGGCCCTGGGATCATGACCTAAGCCGAAGGCAGAGGCTTTAACCCACTGAGCCACCCAGGTGCCCCTATACCATTAGTTTTGAGATTTTTAGGCACAAATTCTTCAAATTCAGGATCCTGGGTTTCAAACATGCTACTGAGTTGTGATCACTGGATGGAATTTATATGAGCCACTCAACATAACTTCTTAGTTCCCCTGTAACAATGTTAGGAATATCCCCACCCCCTCGACCTTGTTCCAGCCTCCACTCCCACTATCCTGTCTGTTGGGTGCACAGGCACTGTGCCAAGCCCTGCTACAAATGCTCTCATTTCATTTCCACTAGAGTTTGATGAGAGACATAAAGGTACTATTCCAATTTTATAGATGGGGAAGTGGAGGTTTAGGATGGTTGAGTAATGTGTTGGAAATCACACAGCTAGAAAAGTGGAAAGTAGCTCTTTATCCATGTTGGCTAATTACAGAGCTCTCATTCTGAACCTCCAGCCCTTTGCAATGCATTTACTTTGTGACCGATGTGGGCCTGGGAGGGCAGCCTGGTGCTCTGGAGCAGAACAAATATAAAGGGCCTGCCTGGGAATCGAACCCATGACTTTTGCATGATTATTAGCCCAGGGTAAATGAACTAACCCAATAGTAGAAGCATATTATCCAGATTCCTCTCATATGATTTTTTTTTTTAAGTACAGGCTATGAAAATCAAGTAGAGAAATATACTAAGACACACACATGGGACCATTTTGATACCTTTTCTAGATCATTCTAAAGACTTCAATTTGGCATGTGCATATACTTGTGTTTGTACACATGTGGATATCAATGTGAATACATGCAAAGACAACAGGAACTATGGAATGTGGACCTTATCATCACTGTACATTGAGGCATGTCCATCAACGTATGTTCCTGTATAATTAACAAATGTGGGTGTGGTGTATGCATGTAATGACCAAGGCATCGTTGGTCTTGTATTTCTCTTCTGGACTTTCCACTTGGAATTCTAATGACACAAACACTGAATATTTTTGAAGTGAGAAATTCACTTTTTACACATTAAAATAAAAACACAGTGAATCTTTCATTTTGCAACGAAATATGGGAGAATTTGAAATTCCGGTCTCCTTTCTTCTTGAGCAACTATAAGTGTTTCTGCATAAAGCTTAAAAAAATCCTTTGCGGAATAAAAATATATATGGTATCATTTGGTTTCAGTTAGGCACAATGGTTTTATTTGTGTTTCAATCAAATCAAAACAAGGACACAAGATGGTGTTAGAAACAGCTGAGGGTAGACCTTGGGGGTTTGGGGTGGGGGCTGAGGGGGTCTCAAAACAAGCACCACCAGAGCCTTCCCAGATCTGTAATTTTCAGATGAGGATTCTCCTCACAGCAGGCTAACCAAAATGGAAGACAATCCTATGTCAAGGAGAGAAGGATAAGAGCCATTGTGACTATTCCTCTGTGATCTCCCCTGAAAAGGAATTGCTTTCTCATCGCCAAGAATTTCTGAATCCAAGTTAGAAAGGAAAAAAAAAAAAAAATTAAAAAACGCTTGCCATGTTCTTAGTACCATTTGCCTTGACAGGAAAAACAACAGCATCTTGCCTCCTCAGCTTATTCCTCATCAGTGAACTCTTCCCCAAACAAGACACTCCACATCAGCCATTTGGGATCGCTTCCATCAGTGTTGTAACGAGCTCTTCTGTGCAGTTTGTACTCACTGCAAAGTGTACGGAAGCCAAGAGCAAGGAGTTGGTAATCTGGGCACCCACAGTTGTGATGAGGCATCTTCAGTGTAATCGTCCAAATCAAATATTTGGCTGTGCTACTTCAGATGCGAGATCTCATATTGTCACTGTGGAACTGGCAGGGGAGCGGAGCCCGCGCTGGAGGAGCTGCGCCCGAGGGAGACGGGGGCGGGGAGGAAGAGGGCTCGCTGCTGCCACCGCCTTCCCGCCTATCCGTCGCCCTTTGTTCCTCTCGGGCTCCATCGAAAGCTGCTGCGCCGCTTGGACCAGGGCCAAGTCCACATCAAGCTAACGAGGAATGAGGTCGAATTTTCCTTCAAGCAGCAAAGACTTTAAAGTCATAACCCTCCTACTCCTAGTATGTTCCCATTGGATGACATTATCCACTTCTGTGCTGTTATCCACCATGGGGACACGGTGACATGCTTCTGAGAAGCACCTTTCAGTCAACATTGCAATGTTCACATATGTGATTTCATTTGGTTCGGAAGACCCCTCGAGAAGATGGGCGTAAGAGTGTAGGTTGCCTCCGTGGGGAGGAGACGCGGAGGCCTATGGAGCGCAACAAGGAACTAGGAAGACAGTCTCAGAGTGTGGGTCCGCTTCCCCCAGTCCTCCATGCTGCTTCTCCATTTGCAGGGATGGCTTATGGCGAATAATGAGCCGATGCTTCGCGAAATATCCACCCTCGCCTCACAAATGTGCCACCCTCTGTCACAAATGTTTAAAACCTGAAGGCGTCTGTGGGTCCCTTCAGAATTTGTGGCAACATAATATTTTTATTTGTACATGTTTTCTTTTCTGGTTGGGAGGGAAGACTGATGATGTAAGTCTAGGTTTTCATGATCATTTCTGTGCCCTTCCGTGATTCTGGTTGTGTCCAAATTGACTTGGGACTGGGCTGACGGATTTGGTTTCCAGGTCCCCTTTGCTCTCGCCTCTGTCCCTTGGTGCCCAACCCTTCTGCCCTGGGCTCTGCTTTGTTTGTTCTCACGGACCTAACAGCTCATCCAGAAACCTAAAACCTCCTCCTAAACTTTAGCCCAGGGACTCATGTTTTTCAATCCCGTGATGCACTTTCCTGTGTGTTCTGCTTACCTGCAGTTGAGAATATCACCTGTCCTTTGACTTTCCATTGCTGGGTATCACCCCCTGGGACCCACGGCTGCTCTTTCTAGACCTCCTGATGCAAGATTTGCATTTTCCTGCTTATTCCTTATCAAATGTTTCTGACATGTTTTTCTGCCTGCTGGTGCCCAGAAATTCACCAGGCCTACTCCTAGATTTTGTCTATCTAAAAATACATCGTTAATTTTTAGAGCCTGCTGTCTCTCAAGACTCCTTCATCTTAATGTAGCTACTCATATAGGCCAAGTCCACACATTGCTCAGGATATAATGAAGAAAATAGATTCAGGTTACAATAGATCTTGAAAATAGATCAGGTTGTTTTAGATTCAATAAAGTAGGAGAAAGTAAGACATTGTAGATCCTTAAGCAAACAAATGAACTGCTGTAAAAAGTGTTTCAAAAAGAATAATATAGCCATAATATGAAGAATAGATTGGAGAATAGAGCCATATAATAGAGATTGAGATAAAGTTTTTAGCCAGAGAGAAGAAAAGATTGGGATGGAGAAAGAAAGGAAATGGAGAGATATTTCCAAAAATGGAGTAAAAACTCTTCTTTGATTTTTTTCCTTAATCATACACTCATTTAATGATTCAATACACATTTAGTTAGCATGTTTGTTATGGATTTATACGCACCTCTAAAAATCCATATGTTGAAGTCCTAACCCCTAGTACCTCTGAACGTGACCTTATTTGGAAATAGGATCCTCATGGATGTGATCATTTAAGATGAGGTCATACTGAATAAGGTGAACCCCTAATTCAATACGATTGGTGCCCTTATAAAAAGAGGAAATTTGGACACATGCAGTGGGAAGATGATTTGGCAAGGCACGGGAGGAAGATGGCCATCTGCAACCAGGGAGAAAAGCCTGAGACAGACCCTTCCCTCACAGCACTCAGAAGAAACTAACCTTCCAACACCTTGACCTCAGACTTCCAGCCTCCAAAACTCTGGAACAATACACTTCCATTGCTTAAGCCATCCAGTCTGTGGCATTTTGTCATGGTAGCCCTAGCAAATCAATACCAGATTGAAGGTGACACTTCAAGATACTGAGGACACAGTGAGGGCTGGGGGAAGAGCATGTCTCCCGTTTTGAAAAAAACAACTTGAGTGATTATAAAGGCAAATCAGAAAGTACTCCGATGAGTGACATTGCAGAGAGAGGAAGCAATATTGTCTGAGGATATGAAAGAAATTCCACTAAAGGAGTGACATTTGGTCTGGGTTTTAAAAGATGGCAGACACTGGTAAGAGGTGGACTAGAGATAGCAAGGACATGTCGGGTGGAGGGTATGAGAGGCGAAAGAGAATAAAGAGGTAAGAATGGGTAAGTAGGCCAAAAAATGGACAGTTTGGCTAAGGGGTTCAGATTTTTATCTGATAACTAGTTAGAAATAATTCACATTTTGACATCAGATCTGTGATGTGAGTGATTCTGATTTTTTGGGAGGCTAACTTTAACAGGAATGGAAAAGATGGAAGGAGTGGGAAGAGCCTAGCAGCAGGGGGCTCCGACAGGAGGCTCCCTAGGTGTCCAGGTGAGGAAGAAGGCAGTGTCAGGAATGGATTGAGAGAAAGGGCAGGAATCCAGGCACATCTGTGAAAAGAATTAGCTGGAGTTAGAACTCTGGGTTAAAGACGGTGAGGGATGAGTTGGAGACAATTTTAAATTGCCTGAAGTTCTAGGATTTAGCACAGTACCTGGAAAATAGGAAAGACTCCATTTATGCTAATTGATTATGTGGTTTCTGGTCTCCCCAGGTGGACACTGAGCTATAAATACAAGAGATCGGATTTGTATGGAGGACTGGAAGTCATGAGTCTGATTTGTGCCTTTACTCATTCAAAATGTATATGAGTGTTTGCTCTCTGCTGGAGATCGACAATGGATAGGGCTTTTCTTTGAAAACAAAATAGATTATCAAGAATATTTTGAGAATCAGTAAAAAGCACATATTGCAATGCTAAGAATATTCTGACTTGTAGTTGACTCACAAAAACAGAGAAACAAACAAAAAATAGAAACAGATAATTTCCATACCACATAATTTATTCCAAAGCATTGAAAAAGTTTTTTTTAAAACACAAAATTCATATAAAAAAATGTCCAATTCAAATCTTGGATACTGAAACTTAACATAAATACTATATATGCCAAAAAAGCCACTAAACCAAATGAAAAAGAAGAGAAACTCCAAAATAATTGTAGACTAATCTGATCAAGGAGAGATGCAAAAAATCTTGCCCCCACATTTTCAAATGCTAGGGACTCTAACCCATCTGTCTCTTCTCTTGTCAAATTGGACGGGCTGTCGCTCTTAACTTCTGAAACCAATTTCTCCACATGGACAGGACCCTTCACTAGGCTGAACCCCAAATCACTTTATGCCCTTCCTGTCAATGTCCTTCCCATTAACACTCAAGAGTCTCCCCTTTTGTAAAAGCCCCACCCCCAGCTCCCCATGTCCGCATCCTTAATTTGCCACCAAGTAAACATATTCCTGAAAGTGTTCACCTGTCTATGTACTCATTTTCCATTAACTACCTCTGCCCTCCCGATCGGTCCCCATGCTTAATCCAGAGCAGTATCCCTCCTGTGTGCTGACGCCATGAAACTGTTTTTCAAGGGTACCATTGAAATGCCTGGGTTTGACACAATAGCCATTCCCAACTTGATCTTACTCAAACTTTCAATCACCTTTGTTACTATTGACCACTCTCTTATTTTGGAAAAATTTCATCCTGCATTGTTTTTCTTTAAATTTCTCCAGTTGTTCCCTTTTAACACTTTCTGATTTTTTTTTTCTTTCAGCCAGTACTCAGGTCACTGGCTCCCAAGCTTTAATAGCACCAATCACGTCGGCCTCACCGTAAGAGACCTTTATGTAGATTTAATAAGCACTGACTCCATCCAAAGTCAGGTGAACTCTTTAGAATCTCTTTACAGTTACTGTTTGTCAGCCATGCTTTCCAGGCCCTGCTCTGCCCTTATTCCACAAACCCCACTGAGAGAGTTCATTTACTCCTGTGGCTTTCTTCCCGTTCTAGATCTGGTGACTCCCAAAATGCTACCTCTATTCTAGAACTACTCATAGCTTTTGAAGTTGGTAGTCGGACTTCTGCAGAGCCCCCAACTTGACTGTATAGATCTATATAGATAACAGGCCTCTCAGATGCCCCAGACTAGACTCATGATGGTCTCTTCTCAGCATGTATCTGTTCCATGACCCAAAAAGAGAATGGCCAGTTGTCTGGGGCAGATACCCGTGCCCCCTGCCAGAATCACCAAGTCCTCTTGAGTTACTAGCAGGAACTCTCAAATTTATGTTCCTCTGTTATCTTAAGGACCTGCTCCAAGTGTCTGCGTTTCCAGTGTGGTCAGCCTTCAATTCATTTTCCACACCATGGCCAGAGAGAACGTCATTAAGTGACTTGACCAAGTATGTCCTCTGCTGTAGGGGCCTCCCCGTACTATCTAGGTAAGAGATGGCTTCTTAATAGGGCTTGTCCTATCCACGGATAACCTCTGATGACCTCTGACATTGTACTTCACAGATCTTCCACCCCATGTCCTCCATGTAATATTAAAGTCCTCTGATTTTTTTTTCAAATATGTTATATTCATCTTACCTCAAGGGTATAGACCAGGGCTTTTCTTTGTCTAGTACATGTTTATTCTGATGCATCCTTCAAAGCTTATCTTGGACTTCAGTTCCCCTGGGAATTTGATATCAAGGTCTTGAATTTTTAGGCCCTTAATATATTGTTTCCTTATATCCTTTGAATCATTATTATAAAATCTGTTCCACTTTATTATAATTATTTATTTAACCATCTGTAGATGGAAATCTCATTAATGGGAGAGTTTCTTTATGTTTATTTACTATTATCCTGTTAGTATCTTGCATCATACTAGATTTGGTGGACAGTCAATAATTAATCATTGGATAAATGAATAAATAATCCACCATGGCAAATGACATGTGAATAAAAGTCCTTGTGTGTGTCTTTGTCTCCTGAGTAAAAAGACAAAATCTCACCAGAAGAAATCCTATTGCCCTGTGTCCTATCTGAAATGTGGAAGGGATTCTTGTAAACTTGTGAACATGAGGATGAAAGTTAAAAAAAAAAAAGCCAAAGCAAGAAGTAAGGAAGTAACCTGGGTGGTTGTGGCTGACATCTTTAAGCAGCTTCTCAAATGTGGATTACTACATCTTATTCTGATGTTACATGAAAAGGATAATTTCTTGTATAATTAATTAAGCCATTGTCAGTTGAGTTTCTGTTATTTGCTGTCAAAATATTCCCAACTTTCACCCTCTTGATCCAAATCACAGATGCAAATGTTAAATAATAAAAAAATATGGTTGTTCAATAAAATATTAATTGCCCTAATAGTATCACATAACTCAGGTGCCAACATATTTTTTCTAGAAGGAGCTAGAAGTGAGCATTTTCGACGTTATAAGCTAGATGGATGACTTAGTTCTGTCATTGTAGGAAAAAATGGTCATAGACTGAAGCTATGTGTGTCAATAAAACTCTATTTATAAAAGCAGGTGGCAATCCAGATTTAGCTCATGAACTGCATTTTCTCACCCCCTGGTCTACCCAAGTGTTATTTAAAAACTTCATAGTCATTGAAATCTTTCTTCAAATAAATATTGGGGAGTAGTACCAAAATTACTATATAAAGAGTTGCTTTAGTTGAAACAATGTAGTCAAATCTCCCATCCACTAGTTTTGCCCACTTTGTCCTGAATCATGAGTATAAACAAATGATGGATTTTTGTCAGATGTATTGCATAATTTATGATCTGCTGTATAGAGAGAACATTCATATAGAGAGATCATTTAATTAAGAAAAACTGACTTGTCCCTACCAAACCTGTGTTGCTTAGTTGTGATCAGTATATTTTCCAAATGTTCACAAATTATCTATTTAAAATTTTGAAGGGAGTATATTAAGCATTCTAAAGTTTCTACAGTACACTTTCTTTTCCTCTTTGAGAGTTTGGTAATTTAGCCTCTAATAAGGTTCAAGGACTTTTCTCTGAAAGGCTTCTTTCTGTTAATGACTCTGGGAGGGAGTTAATATGTCTCCTTCTGTTCTCATAGGATAAAAATGATAATTATTTTAACATTTCTAATTTGAAGAAAAGTACGCTGATCTTAAAAGAGAGAAGTGAAGTTCAAATCATATACTTGTTTTTCTCTTTATCACTTACTGAAATCATCTCAAAAATTCCCAATGAAGTAGCTATTTCATTTCTTAGACTAATCTAATAGGAAATTTTATTCACCTTTGGTGTTTTTAATTGGCAGAACCACTTAAATACCTCTGCTCTTTTTTGTATCCTTGGATAAAGACTTTTTTATATTTCTTCTTATTTTAATTTTTTCATATGACCAAAGTAAAATATTACTATAAATCTCACAATGAAAAGTGACCAGCTCCTTGCCTTTCCTGTCTTCACCCCAATTCTCAGAGGCAATGATTTTCAACACTTTAAGCTCTTAGGATTTTCACCTCTGTGTTTTTACCTTATATTTTTATTGCTATTCCTTTATTCTCTATACTGTATTTCCTTAATGTTTCCATTTCAGATATGATCCCATGACTTTCTGATGTGAAATATCTAGATTTCATTCCATATGTTACTAGATTAATATAAGGTAATTATATTTAATGATTTTGTAAGTATTATTTACAGCTGAGCTGTAGAATATGCAACAATTGCATTTTATTTGCTTTATTTTCATTATTTTTACATTTTTCTCTTTAAAATAATTTTCATCTTATATATGTGACTATAAATTTTCTTTTTATTATGTAACTTTTTCCTTTTTGTAAATTATGTTACTATTGTTTTAGTGACTACCCATATCTAGAAATTAAGCCTCCTTCTTTGTTTACTATAGTTTAATATTAATTAGTATTTCTTTTTTTTTAAACTTTTAAAAAATTTATTTATTTGACAGAGAAAGAGAGACAGATCACAAGTAGGCAGAGAGGCAGCAGGAGAGAGAGATAGGAAAGCAGGTTCCCTGCTGAGTATATAGCCCAATGCGGGACTTGATCCCAGGACCCTGAGATCATGACCTGAGCCAAAGGCAGAGGCTTAAACCACTGAGCCACCCAGGTGCCTCTTAATTAGTATTTCTATTATTTTCCAAACAAAGCAAGGGTCTTAAGCTCTTTAAATTCAGTTGGTCTTCTCCCATTGTGCTATTTTCATGAATTTTAAATCTATGTATATTTGAACTCCATGAGACTTTGTTATTGCTTTTATTGTTTTTTACAGTTAAGATTCCTATAGATTGACCAAAATGTCTACCCTTTTGTTTGTTCTTTGTTCTTTCTTTCATTTTGGTTTCCACTTAGGTTCATTACTCTTCTGCTTGACAACAGTCACTTTAGCATTGCTTTTTCTGTGGGTTTGCCGATACTATGTTTTCTCTTGTCTGAAAATATCCTTTTTCATTTTTGAAGGACCATTTTGCTGGGTATAGAATTTTAGTGAAATGTACTTTTGGAATATGTAACTTGACATCTCTCACTAGTCAGTACCTCCAGGCATTGCTTCTAGCTCATTCTCTTCTCTCCTTTTGCAACTCTGAAAATGCACCTTAGAATTTTTAACATAACCTATGTATAATTTTATGCATTTTTCAGTATTTTCTCTTTTCTCTGTGCATTACTCTGAATATTTCCTATTGAATTGTTTTCTAGTTCATTAATCCTCACTTTAGCTGGATACATTCTATTATTAAACTCACTTGCTAATATCCTGTTGTTATTCATTATATATATTTTTATGGTTCTAGAGTTTCCATTTTATTTTAAAATGTTTTTTAATCTTTAAACATTTAAAAATTCTCCAGTTTTTGAGCATATGAATAGGAGTTACTTAAATGTTTGTTCACTGTAATAGGCGTGTCTGTTTACTCTGGGCTTTTATTTATTTGCTTGTGGGGTTTTTTTGGTTCATTTGTTTGTTTTTATGTCTTGTTTGTCGGTTGGTCTTGGACTGGTCTGGAAAATTCCCTCCTAATCCAAGATTTGAAGGGGTTTACTATTGTGTCATACTTGTAGACAATTATGGGAACTTTCAGATCTAAAGATACAGAGGAGGTCACTGCTGACAATATCAAGTTGGTATAAAATTTAGGAAAAGTTTCGCTCCCAGGAAGGCCCGGACTTGGGGACTCATAACTAGTGAATCTATGGTTTTCCATGAAAACTGTGCCTTCCTCTCTTCTACTATAGCTAACTAGGACACAAGGCTTGCTGAACGGAGAGTGAACTAGATTTTACACCCTACTCATTCTTTTAGTGAGGTGTCTTTGTGTACGGTACAACTTAAACAGACTTTCACTGGGTCCCATATACAGATTGTCATACAGTCAATTTGAGCCACAAAATCTATAGGGACTCCAGAAATTTCCCAATCCTGCCTTGAGAATGTGAGGTCTGAATCTACTCAGTCTATAAGGTTATTATTATCTTTTTTACATAGTTACAAGTTATATTATACCTTCATATTATATAAATATTATTTTTAAATATGATGTTAAATTTTGTGGTATAACTAAAAATGTAAAAACACCCACCCACATTTAAATATTTCAATGGATTACCAAGAATACACATAAAACATTTTCAGAAATGTTAGTTGGGAAAATTTTATACAAGAACAGGTAGTTAATATCAAAAGCCTCTGCCAATTTCTTTCATTCATAGGATAGTCTTTTCTGTTGAGCAAATAAATAACACTCCTAAAAAGACAATTGTGACATAAATGACAATTATATATGAGAGAGAAAATTACTGGAGCAGTTTCGTGGACTGCCTCCAGTTTCAGGAGCCCATTTACTGAAACTGAATATAGAGCCAGTGCACTGAGCCTTTTAGACAGTTTCTAAAAGGAAATAATAAATAACCAATATGAGCAGAAATGATTTGTAAAGACTATCCCCATTTCCTGATGAGTGGCTCTTACATATTTATATGCTGTCTAAATACATTTATTCATATTTTTCTTTGATAATTCAGCGATGGGGTTGAAATGAACTGTCAGAATATCGGACCATAGGGAATCCTAAGAAAAAAACATCTAAGGTCAGTTTTCAAACTCACTAAGGACTTTCTTCAAATAGCTGTTTCCTCCCCTTTTCTGTCATCTTTAAGAATTACAGAGGGTCAATTCTGATGTCTGTTTAATCAAAACCATTTAAATGAACAGGTTCTTACCATAATTAAAAAAAAGACTATTTCAGAGGCAGTCTGTAAGGAGACTCAAGGACTGACCTTTGTGCTGACATTAAATGAATAATTGGGGGACACTTCTGAGCATCTCACATCTAAGTGTAAAACGACATACTAAGTTTTGAAATTTAACTCACATGCTAACTCCTTTGTGAAGCCTTCCCTGATTCTCCTATTGCATTAAAATTTGCTGCTTAATGCTCTCCAACACTTTTTTTTAGCTTGCCTTTTGAACATAATGTTAAAAAAAAGGAAACTTTTGTTTTACTCAACTAGTGATTTGTACACTTTTATTGGTCTTCACCTTCATAGGTGAAGTTATAATTTTATATGCTTTCCTTTTCGAATGAAATTATGCCTGGTATTTTTCTATGTCAGGATAGGCTAGATCACGCTTAAGTTAAAAATCATCTCACAGGGGTGCTTGGGTGGCTCAGTATGTTGAGCGTCTGCCTTCAGCTCAGGTCATGATCTCAGGGTCCTGGAATCGAGCCTCACTTTGGGTTCTCTGCTCAGAAGGGACCTGCTTCTCCGTCTCCCTCTGCTTGATGCTCCATCTGCTTGTGCTCTCTCTCCCCCTGTCAAACAAACAAACAAACAAACAAATAAAATCTTTTTAAAAAAACCATCTCACAGACTCTAGTTCCTTAATCACAACAAAGACTTTTTTCACCTAGACTGCCTGTCTGGTACCAGCAGAGGCACACATTCAGAGATGTGGGCTGAAAGTTTCTGCCATCTTCTTGCTTCATCATCTTGAAAATGGGACCTCCTCAGTTGCCAAGGCAGAGAGGCATCTGGAGACTCCCTTGCCAGTTTATAAATATTTCCACCTGCAAGTGACCCCTGTCACTTCTGCCCACAACACAATGGCCAGGAGTAGTCATTTGGCTCCCCCATGTAGCTTAGAAATGGGGAGCAATAACAGAGTCTTTGATGAGTGTCATCATCACTGCCCACACCACCGATCTCTTTCTCCACTGGGAACTCAGACCCAGAAATTCACTGGCACCCACTTTCCCTAGGAGACTAAGAAAACTGACTTGTAGAAGAGAATTCTGCAGAACTAGAGAAAAAGGAACTTCCTTCCTTTAACAACCATGAACTGTTAAAATAGTTACTGCCATTTTTCCAAGGGGAAACTACTCTTTTATTAAGTGATAAATAACAGCAAGGATCTACCAAAAATCAAAGGATGTAACAGGAGAGTGAGCTACAATTTCTTCCCTAGTTGTCACATGGCATTCTCCCCAGGTGTCTCTGTCTTAGCCAGGAATTTCTTTTCCTTGTAAGGATTCTGATCATATTGGATTACAGCCCACCCTAATGAACTCAACTTAATCAAATAAAATTGCATTCATAGGTATCAAGGGGAATTAGGACTTCAGCATATCTTTTTGAAGTATACAACTCAATCCATAGCAATATATATGAAATGTATCTGTAATATTAAATATAGTGTGTGTGTGTATAAAATATGTACACATATGTATTATATATATAATTTTTTTTTAAGAGAAAGAGTGTGTGAGTAGGGAGGCAGAGAGAGAGGGAGAGAGAGACTCCCAAGCTCTGCACTCAGCATAGAGCCCGATGCAGGGCTTGATCTCACAACCTTGAGATCATGACCTGAGCTGAAATCAAGAGTTGGATGTCTAACTGAGTGAGCTACCCCGGTGCCTTTGTAATGCAATTTTATTAAACTATATTATGTATTAGAAACACATACTTAAAAAATATATATAATATATAAATATACCAACAAGCAGCAATAAAAGTAATGATAAAAACCAAGAAAAATGGGTAAAAACCTGAATGTCTATCAAGAGGAGACTAGTGAAATAAGTTATGGTATTATACATACTCAGAATATTATGCAACTACTTAAGCAAATGAAGTTAAATTTCTATATATTTCACTAGAAACATGTCCATGACCTTTCAAATGAGGAAAAAAAAAGCTAAAAGTGATATGTAAAATATAGAACTTCCAGTTACATCTTGGTGATGTAAGAAAGCTGAAAATATCCCACATTTATTATTAAAAAAATATGGACAAGATGTAAATGAAAAGTTCTTCTTAAATTCATCAAAGGAGGCTGTGGGACACACACGTAATAGGAAAATCTGGGGGAGAAACAAGTACTTGCAGGCATACATAAGACTCCTGCAATTGATAATCTGGACCAGACACTGTTGGCCACATGAATTAAGTAAGAAGATTCAGGACAAATTTCTTCATGAAATCTTAGCAAGTGGTTGTAGCTTGGGACTAGTTTGCGGCTACAGACATAGGGAGTAGTATATTCTCTTCTTCCTTCCTTCCTTCCTTCCTTTCTTCCCTCCTTCCTTCTTTCCTTTCCTCCTTCCTTCCTTTCTTTCTTTCTAACCCACTGGGCCCTGACAGAAGGGGCAAGAGTAATAAAATTCTCACCTGATAGTACTGAGGCATGGAGAAGGACATGGTGGTGGGGAGTAACTCGTAGGGGAGAGCAGGAGTATATGCTTGTCCAGGCATTAGAGCTGGGAGAGGTGCAGAAACTCTCATGAAGGCTACATTCTTAGGAAGCATACCTGTCTTGTAATGAAGCTTCATCAGAACATAAGAGAACACACCTCTCTCCCATCCTCTAATACCATGCTAACAGGCATAAGGCAGAAATAGCAGGAAAGTGCAGCAGGGAGAGCTGAAGAGACAAAGTCTCTGGGGAGCATTACAATGGTGGCCTGAGGGCATTTGGGAAGCAGCCATTGAGAAACCTTCTCTGGCAAAGCCACCCAAACACCGCTCCCCCCAATCTGAAGAGACAACACCGTCATCATAATTAGACTCACATGACAGAGATGTTAGAGCTGTCATGAGGGAAATTTCAAATAACTGTACGTTATGTGTTAAAGTCTCTAATGAAAAAGTTAAACACTATATAAGATCATATAGGTAATTGAGACAAAGAGATCAAAACTATTGGAACATAGAAAAATTCTCAACATAAACACAATAATAGAGATGAAGAATATTTTTGAAAAGCCCATCAGTATACTTGACATAGCTGAAAGAAGACATCATGAATTTGTGGATATGTTAACAGATACAGCACAATCAGAAACTCAGAGGGGGGGGGGAAGCACTGAGGAGAAAGTAAAGAATAGGGCATCCAAGAGCTGTGAGACAATCTCATAAGGACTAAAATAATTCTGTGGGGCTGGAGAGAGGATGTTTTTATGTTTCTGCAGAGTGCTTACTAAGCACGTTTTCAAACTTGAAATCTAAAACTTGGAATATGGCCTAAAAGACAGGTCTTAGAAGTTAATTTATGACTGAATAAATTTACCTTCCTGGAATATTTAGATTTCAATGCTGGTGGTGGGGGGTGGGCAGGGAGGAGGAAGACCCAGGCACATGGAGATATTACTGAATTGTAGAGCTGGAGATACTGATCTTGTCTTTCTTTTGATGGGTTGCTTTACATTCTGAAGAGTTACTGTCAGAACCTGGGACCCTTTCTTCTATGTTTCCAAATATAATCTTAACACTGCTTTAAGGAGAATCAGTATATTTTTATAGCCTCATAATATCACCATCAAATATCTATTAATTACTGTGATGTCATTAACATATGTCCACAGATTCTTTGAAATTTTTCCCTTCAGGAGGAGGAACTTAATCTCTCTTTTCTTGAGTGTAGGTTGGGTGGGCTTAGTAATTCACTTTTAATGAATTGAGTAGGAAAAGGTAAAACCAGTAACTTCAGTGGAGAAATCTGGCAGACCAAGGCAGACCTTAACCAGGCTATCAAGGTTAACATCACCAGTAATAAATCAGGTTTATACCAAATAATCCCAGATACGACACATTGAGTAGAGCATTTCACCTTCATAACATAAGGTGATGTTCCCCCAAATTCATAGACTAGTCTAAACATGAGAAAACATCAAACAAACTTAAATTGAGAGTCATTCTACAAAATAACTGATATGTATTCTTCAGAAGTGTCAAGGTCGTATAAGACAAGGAAAGATGGAAAAATTATTCCAGATTGGAGGAGACCAAAGAAAGCAAATGCCCCATGCCATCTTGGAATGGATTCAGGAACAGAAAAAGGAGATGGTGGGAAAAAAACCTTGGAAAATCAAATTATGTCTATACTTCAGTTGATGTCTAATTTTTAGTTTAGCAAGATATGCCACAATCATGTAAGAAGTTTAGCATTAGGGAATCTGGGTAAAGACTATACACAAACTCTCTGTGATATCTTTGCAACTCATCTTTTGATCAAAAACAAAAAATTTCAAAATAAAACATCAAAAAATAAATATAGCATGATCTCTTTAAAAAATAAACCAAAAATTAAAAACATGAGTATATTTCTATAAACATAGACAATGGTGTAGAAATAATCATATAAAAACATAGCAACATCTCTACATTGCTTGACTTAGTGTTGGGAACATAAATTACTTCTTTATGAATAACATCCAATAATCTTCTGTATTTTTAACCTAAAATCCATTGAACAAAATGTAAACATAATAGTTTATTGCATTCAAAATCACTGCATTAGAATTAGATTTGAGACATCCTAACTCCATCACTCCCTAAAACTTTGAGAGGTTTCTAAACAGTACATTTCTCATTTTATGTTTACATATTTGCTTTTTAAGTTTTCAATTATGCCACCAAGAGATCTCATGAATAATATTCCAATAGATAATACTAATGCAGCCATAACATTGATAATGTGGTTTGTTGGGTTCAGGTCTTAGGACCATGTACTAGGTAAAACACAAATGGCTTCATAGAAATAATTAATAATAATGGTAATAACCATAACCCAGAATATAATAGTAAGAACAGAAAAGTAGGTTTGAACCTGAGAAGAACTGAGTATGCTAGTGAGAAGAGAGGGGAAGTGAAAGAAAGTCTAGAGGAACTGGTGTTCCTTTTCCATGTATGGAGTCAGAAAATGCTGTGCTAAAATCATGGGTAGAAAGAATTCTTAAGTATATTGTTTTAAGTTTTATGGGTCACACAGTTAAATAAGAAAATTAGCATGAACACGGGGTGATAAGTTGGACCACAGGTGTCATCTTTCATAATAAGGCATTAGTAGATGATACTTAATACATCAAGAATTACAATTATTGGCATAGTGTTACAAGTAGCCACCAGAAGAATCTGAAACCAAAACACTCAAAAGAGATGACTCTGAGGGTTGGGTGGGCCTGTGGGAGATGCAATTTAATTGTGTGGGCTAGTTATCAAAGTCTTGCTCTCGGCTCTAAATGTTCCCTTCATTGTCTGATCTATGAAAATGGATCTGGACCTTATAAATATTTGTTCCTTTGCCATCTAACGCGATGTCAAATTTTGTCAGTAGAGGGCGCTGGAGAGACATTGCAGGAGAAAGTGTCTACCTGCCTCCAGTGGCCTCGTCTGCAGGTTCTTGTGGTATCTGCAGTGCCCAAGGCTCCTGCAGGTTACCCAGCCTCTCCAGTGCAGGGTCTGGCAGTGCAGAAGAGCCATGACCACCCAATGGCTAGCAGCTTCTCTAGCACCTTCTTCAGGGGGGTGTGTAGAAGATTGCCCCTAAGGAGATAACTCCCTGTGGATAGCTTCCCTTTGCCCCCAAAGACAGTAAATTTCTAGCAAGTTCCAGACAGACACCTGTCAATTAGGACCCAACACCCCAACTCTACACCTCAAATTCAGCACCTTATATGATCTCATTGGAATGTGTGTGTAGTTAGGGTGAAAATATGTGCTGGTGTGTTGGGCGGGGCAATGTCCTAATGTATCCTTGTTATCCCAGCATAATTATTAGTAGCAGTTCTTTACTTTGAAATGTATTCAATTTGGGCAATTTAATCACAGTCTTCCTCTAATTTTATTCTTCGGCAAGAGTATGAAATATTTTTCTGTTTGTGAACGTTTACTCTGTGCCCATATAATATATATGCTAGTTTTTTGTTTGTTTGTTTTGTTTTGTTTTGTTTTTCCCCTACAAAGAACTTTACACCACCAAACACACGCATGACTGTGTCTTTCCCTGAAGCAAACAAGTGAAGCCAATTTGCCCTGTATTCTGAAACCATTGCAGTGGCTAGGAAATGCCCTGGGTACATCTGCATGATCATGACTGCTGTCTCTCCAACCAGCACTTAGTACTTTGTTGCCCTGGTGCCCACCATTCCCTGAACATTGTATGCACTCAAAAGTCATTGCCTTTCTCTTCTTGAAGATTTCTAATGTTTGCTGAAGTGTACTTGGGCAACTTTCGTAGTCCCTTAAAGGACCTGACAGTGCCCCTTGTCCAACCTGATAATTCTGAAACCAGGAAAAACATGCTTTAGTGAGTAGCCACATGTTCTTGGGATCAGAGTGGTGCAGAAGGCCGAAATGGAAATTCTGTCCAGAAGGGAGAGGAAACATCTGGCAACAGAGGGTAGGGGAAATGGGTACATGGACTTATGGGATTAAGGATGGACTATGGTTGTGGCATGTGGTGGTTATGTATCAGGGAGCAGAGTTGAAACAAAGGAGGATGAGGTAAAAGGCAAGATAAATAATAAAGAAAACAGGTAATGGGAAATTCAAATGGTGGCCAGGTGATTCCCTTTGGTCACACATGAGGCCTCTAAATAAGCAATAGAAAGAATTTAAGAAGCCATGATGTGTTGTCTTTTTTCCTGAGCATTGTCCAACTAAAGTTGTGAAAACCCACCTCCACACCTGACCATCAGGATGGAATAGCATCCGGGTAATAGTTATGCCGTCTGTTAAGCAAAGATGGCTGAATCTCCATAGTCAGCCTTCGTGAGATCCTCCAATTTATTCAGTGTGAATGGATGGCCTTCTCTCTTGTCTATATGCTTACCTGAATTCTTGAAGAGCAACGTGCTAAAGATTACAGGCGTTGGGTTAGTTGTTTTGTGTTCTAGCTTTATTTGGAGAGCTGATGAGGAACACAGTTCCTTACAGACCACGGGACCACCTTTGGAAACCATTTATACCCCAAAGCTGAGTGGAATCCGTGTTATTTGGAAAGATCAATGAGGACATGGGTGAAGTTAGGACCTTTCCCTCAGGTCCGCTGATTACTTAAGTTGTCACTTTCCCTGTGTGGATGACAGATTGTATTTGACAACATCCTAGGGCAGGTCGTCCAGTTTTGTGGAATTATGCAGAGCATAAATTCACCTATTTAGCAATGTCATTTCCACCTTAAATGGCCAAATGCAATAAAAAAGTCTGTTGTTTTTTTTTTAATCAGATGGAATTCAATTATGGAAAATGAGCCTGCTTAATTCCAGCAGCAGCATACCTGGTTCCTGATCAGGATTGTCTCGGGTAGAGTGTCACCTTGCCACATGACGAGCTCAGAAGGGACCAACTTACATCAGGCAGATCCCCAGATCTTCTTCCGCAATCAGCGCCTAGTAGGGGCCAATCGAACTAGCAGATGAAGTTTGGAGACCCGGCATTGTGTGCTTAGAGACCTGGGGATGTCGGACTCACCCCTTTCAAACCTGTGGCTGGCTCAACATATTTAAATGAAATTCCAATTTTAAGTTTTGGATGTTTTCACGGACTCAGGCAGTAACCACTACTCAGAAGTAACCACTTCTGCCAGTGAAATGCCCCCACAGGGGGCATTTGATGATCTAAGCCAATAGTGACAGCAGTATCTGTAATTTTGAGTCTTTGGAAATATCTATCCTGATGACTTGAAACGACTTGGATGTGTGTCGAAGAGTAGATGATATGAAAATGGATAGCATGCATCTGATATACATATTGGAAGCAATCTCTGTTTTTTCTTTTTCTCTAAACATTGAAAGTATCTTACAAAAGGGTTTACGATGACACGTTCAGAAGCCCTGTCCCCCGGCACCCTCCCCAAAGAAAACTTACAGAAAAGCAAAACTTTACTAACACAAATAAGAGCTCTGAACAGCATTTGAATTCCCATCACACCGCACCTGGTAAGAATCAGTCTAGCTCAGCCTCATCCATCATGCTGGGGCTGTCAGTTTTGACATCCCTTAAGTCTACGCCGTGTGCTTAATGACTACATGACAGAAAATGTAAACAGACACCACACATACAGGTATGTGCTACATATATGTGTGTGCGTATCTGCCTTGGAATATTTGGTCCAAAGAAGTAGCAAAAAAATTCCAGCACCCAACATTGCCTAGGAAAACTACACACACATTGCGCATGTACACGTTTGCCCCTGACAACAATCCAGACAAAAACCAACCAACCAAACAAACAAAACCCTAGCCATTTCTTACCTGAAAACGCGAAGCCCATTTCTAAATAATTTGCCCAACGCAAAAGGCAGTAGATCAAGAGACAGATATCAATGTGTGCCCACTGAGGGATAGACTATAGACTTATTAGACGTCCCCTTCACCCTTCGTGGCGACACATCAAATTGTGACTTCCTAAGAGGGATTCAGGAGTAGCTGGTGAGCCCAGCACAAGCCCCGTGTTAATAATTCATCAGGCACACACACAGAAAAAAATGATGGTGGAGTACTTGAATATTCTAAAGCCCATGTGCATTTTTGGCTCGAACAACAATCCGACAAACTCAAGATTTCTATTTTGTTAATAGCAGACGGTTGGCTTTTCATTGATCATAGGAGAAATTTTATTCTTTCAGCAGCTTACGTAATATCCTTGCAGGGCCCCCGGATTATTGAATTTAGCCATTTTTCTCATATGCCAGAGAAAGGCATCACTTGATGTTTTGCAAAGTGTCTATTTTGGGGTTTAGCCATAACATATTTATAAGTGAAAAAGTCTCCAATTCCCTCCACCCTCTGTGCAGCAACTCCCCCCCCCCTTCCACTCAGGGGTGCAGATATAAGGAAACAAGCAGGTTAAAATAGGAATGACGAAGAAGAAAATGCAGATTCTAAAACTCCAAATGGTGTCTTTCCTTTTTTATGAAAAGGCACAGAGTCTGTTCTGCTCCTGATACATTGCTAGTAACCCCCCAAATGCAAGGTAAAATAAAATGACTATTTCCTTTTTATTTTGATTTTAATGTTCTCTTCTTTAACTTAGTCGAATCTCAAGTGCGACAGCTTTGGTAAAACTGAATCATAGCATGAAATGTAGTATTCAAATTTCTTAAGATATTCTCGGAATGTCAGATGTATTTCATAGTAAAATTCTGTCAATTTAAAAAAACATTGGATATGCAAAGAGAAAATTATGTATATGCACATACACGCTCGCAGACTCACACACACATTTCTCTGTGTATGGGGAAGTTTTCATTTCTATTTATTTATTTTCAAGTTGCCACATCTTAAAGATGTGTGCACTGTGCTATTAATTCGACATTGTCAAATTATTTGTCTCCAGCAGAATTTCTCCAGGTTCCGAGGTTCCGAGATGACGAAGCCTCCTGGCCATCCCTTTGATTTAGTCTGCGCTCCCTCAGATCTCCACATGGACAGAGAACACAGCAAAACAAACCTCCCTCCTGCCTCCGACCTCAGTTCCAAGGGATATTTACACGTAGACAGACACAGATGATAAAAAATTCTCTCAACGTCCTCTTCACGTTTAAAATAATTAAAGCGAGTGTAGATAATAGGGCTCGGATCCAAAATGGGGGCTGCGTAAAAGTGAATGTACGACCACACACCTTGAGAAGCAGGATGTGAGTTTTCATTTTATTTTTGTTTTATACATGAGCCGATATTCAATTTCTAGGAGGATGACGCTGTATGTTAGGGATCTCACAGGAACACCATGTTGCTCTCAGACAGTTAATATCTTCTGTTCTCCTGCAAGTATTATTTTATTTTGCTTTTCCAGAAGATAAAGAGATGATGTTTGGCTAGGTAACTATTTGAAACAAAATAATTCCACGTGAGGAAAGACCTACTGCCAGTGCCCGCATTAATTCAGAGTCTAGTTTCTTACTCAGTTAGAATCTTTCTCATTACCTCATTAGTTGATCTAACAATGGCAGCTTGCAAGAGAGAGCCCCCCTCCCCCGCAAAAGGACATCTTTTAATTTTCACTTAAAACAACAGAATGCATCACGAGGGTGATATTCACAAGCGACTTCACCGGGGAGGGGGACGCAGCACGCATCTGGCCCTAAGAGCCATTCTTTCAAAGGTTATCGACAATGATGGCTTTCAAAGCCCAGTTTTTACTGCATTTCAGATGCCAGAATATACTTCATACAGTATTAAAAAAGGGTTACACTGGAATTAATGAAAAGGTTCCATGTTCACATATAATAAATAAGTACCTAATTAAAGGCATGGTTAAGCCAGAAGCACAGATATTGTCTTTTATATTAATATCTATTATACTTCTCCAGCATTTACTGTGAACCTCTTCAACGGACTGATGCCTGAAGGGAGAAGGAACAAATTGCTCAGCTGGTGGCTGGCACTGGTCTTGAAGAAAACTAGTAAGGAACACTTCGCTGTTCTTTCAGAGCCTTTCCCCCAGCTGTCACCAGCTATGGGTGCTGAAAAGATCCTGTCACTTCATCCAAAGGGATTTACTTGGTCAGAAGGAAAATTTAAATACAAAGCATGCAGCTAAGAAGCCAGTGAAAAGGATTATGAGCATACAAGAGCACATGTGTATAAGGACACTAATACATCCTTAGGAAATTTCAGATCCCCAAAGCCAGGATTACTGCCAGGGGCAGTGTGGTAGGCGAATGCAGGGACCTTTACCACTAGAGTTATTATCTTCCAACCATTCAATTCAACTTTATAGGTCTTTCATCAAGGCCATTTAAAAAAAAAAAAGAAAGAAAAGGAAAGGAAAGAAAAAGAAAGGAAAAGAAAGAAAAGAAAAGAAAAGAAAAGGGAAGAAAAGAAAAAGAGAGAAAAACTCCCATCCCTTCAATGGCCAGCAAAGAAAACACATTCATGTTCAAATACTGGTGGGGATCAACTGCACTGACAATACCCTGTCGCCTTGTGTACATGGTTTAATTTTCTTACCCTGGTCCAAGTTCACCAATGCGGATGCATCTGGCAGCTTAAGGAGGGGAAAGGAGAATCAAAGCATGGGACATTTTGGATTCACTAACCTCCCTGGTGAGGGACTTAAGGGCACACGTGAAACCAGAGAGAAGGTGGCTGGCATGTCCATGGCCAGGATGCTCGGGGAGGCGGTGGTGGAGAGCCAACCCCCTTTACGGGATGGTATTCATGCTCCATTCTTGATGGAGTCAGGGGAGGAACTCTACGGAACTGGCTAAGAAAAAGTTCATTTTATTCAAAGAAGAAAAGAGCAGAGTTCAGATGTGAGCACCCCACATTAAAAATGCATATTTCCTTATTCTGATTGGCAAGGCAATCATATCAGATTCACGAGAGCGCCATTGGCATGGCCAGTGTCTACCTTTCAGAGAAAACTCGTACAGCCTTTGGACTGTCCTGATAGGACTACTCCAGGAAAAGAGGAGAAGGAGAATTATATAGAGCCTGATTCCTAACGATGGCTGTAGAAACTCTTGTCCAACATGTGGCTTATGTACTTATGCCTGGGTTGGTCTCAAGACACGTCGTCAAATAATTTTTAAAAGCGTTAAGGTGCAAAGGAGAAGCTAACCTTGCAGGAGTGGTATAGAAGAGATGGGATAGGGAACACAAGAGAGGCTTTCACAGACAGCTAGAAAATTTCCAGTCCAAGGAGTGTAGGCTGAGAAAGAGAAGATCCCAGGTAAAAACTGCTTTGTGCAGATTTTAGGAGAAATTTGTCACAAGCTATGATTAGAAGCATTTGTAAAAAGGAGTAAGCTGTCCAGAAGTGCAGCTCAAGTTGAAGAGTCTGCCTTTAGATGTCACTACAACCTCACTCCTGCATTTCTGAAATTCCCATGAAGGATTAGAATAGTTTGACTCTAGCCCATACCCACCACAGCCAGTTCCAGGAGATGCTGTATATTATTATCAAAATGTCTTCGCAGAGGCTGTCGTGCAGTGGTCCCAGCAAAGCTGATTAGGGAAGCAGCTTGACTCCCCATAACCTTTCTGCAAGCCCCAAGCCCACCACCCACAGTCCCCTTATTCACTGTGGAGATAGACCTGGAGCAGGCAGGACCATGACCGGAACACAGCAAATGCAAATGAGATACACAGTCCCCCATCTAGTGGGATGGCTCAGATATGGACCAGCTTCCTTTGCATCCAGAGGGTCCATACTCCTCTTCCTTTCTCCGAGCAGCTTCATTCAATTACACTCATTTAAAACTCATAGCTCTCATTTAGGAATAGGGCTTTTGTTTTGTTTTGTTTTTGCTTTTATCCTAGAAGGGGAAAAAATATATCTATATATCCATATCCCCAGATAATACATTTCAGAAAGAGTAGAGTAGCATTTCAAGATTCCTACACACCCAAGCGGGTAATATTTCTTAAGTTCACAGCAGTTTCTTCGGGAAAAAAAAAAACAGGCCAACAGAAATGTGACCACCTCATCTCCACCCTTATTTTGCCTGTTTAAAGCCAGCATTTCTTTCTGTAGCAATGCGACATTTGGGCTTGAATTACTTTTCCACAGGGAGGCATGGCAAATGCTCGCAATTCAAGAGCCATGTATCCAAGAAAGTCCAACTATTAGACCAAAACTAACTCTGATAACTGGCATCCAAACTAGAATCTGAGGGGGAAAAAGAAAAAAAACGTAGACAAATCAAATATCCAGTGAAAACATTACCAAATGCTACACAACGCAACTGCCTATACATTTCTCATCAGTATTCATTTCCTGTCTTTAAAATAAACAGAAAACAGATTTCTCCGTTTTCCCTAAAATCAATCTTTTGCAGTATCTGTCAGTTGCTTTTCCCCAATTAGTATTCTACATTCATTTATTTTCGTTGTAAGTTAATTTTTTTAACATACCTTGGCACGCATGTTTCATTCAAGACTTGTAAATGAAATGACAGACTTAACACTGTGTTCCGCGAGACCGCCAAACTTGTAACTTTGTTAATGAATTGCGATGAATCAGATACCTTATTAATTATTGCTTGCCTGGTAGGTAAAGCTCTGGCTTTTCACCTCACTGGCCCAGAGAACAAGATTGCCTTTGGCCATGTCCAAGGGGCTCATTAAGGCATCTCTGGGGAATGCGAAGAAATTGTTAGTGGAAGGCACTGGTCAGTGCCTCTTCCAGAGACCCAGCAGGGAAAGGAAGCTCTCATCGCAGAGAACTAACAAGGCTGCATGTACTACACCTGTAATCAAACTGGCCTCCGAATGCCTGGAGACCACTGAGCTCTCTTTGTGATTTGGGAAGTTATCTGAAAATGCTGAATCCAATCCATAATTGATGTGTGCACACAATTATAATCTTCCAGATAGCTAAAAACTGTTGCAGTTGCAAGCCTCAAGGAGTGGTAAACTTTAACATGCATGGTATAAACTAAGATATTTGATATAATAAAAGAGAGAACGATTTTGTTTCCTGCATTGGCAGCAGGGAGGTCTTTGAATAGACGCCTGTTTTTCTTAATGAGTGTAATTATGTACGGCTTTTTGACAGCCAGTAGACTGGGGCGTAGGCATTATTGTAAGAAATTATTGTAAGAAATGTATTTCATGTCATTTACGTTGTACATATATCTATAGGTACCTAATTCCTTTTGTGCACGGAGTGGAAAGGTCTCTTCCAAGTAAGGTGAGCCATTAGACATGGGCATTCATCTCAAACAGAGACCTGGCCTCCTCCTGCCAGTTTGGAAGGATTGGGATTGGGAATTCTGGCAATGGACTTGCAATCACCAGCTACTTCATTCACTCACTCACTGTATTAAAAATATTTGTTAAACTTTCAAAATGGCAGGTCTCCCAAGATGGCTTTGTAATGAGGCTGCAAAGTCCATGGTTGATGTGCTGGGTGCTCCAATGCGGTCAGTCAACACTGTTTATTGATTGCTCACTGTGGGCTGAATGCGAGGCTGGGCCAACCAGCTTTAGCAGCAGGAACTGTTATTGGATGTCAATGCAAAGGAAGCCCCGAAATGTCACTGGTACACAGTGCTGGAGCTGCCATTTTAGTGAATAACTTTCTGAACACAACAAACGACATGGGAAAAGGGAGGACATGGCTCCCTATGCATACTGCGAGGGATGTAAATTTCCCTCAAGATAAAGCCTCCAAAACTTCTTTCTCAAGGTCAGCAGAGAATAAACACTGAATGGCGAAGATGCTCAAAAACATGGCATCTAGCTGTGGGGCAGGCCTTGATAAGTTTCTGATTTATTTGGCCAGACTGGGAATGGTTCTTGATCTTCATACATTTCAGGTCATTACAAGGGAAGAAAAATACAGTGTAGTAATAGACTAAAAGCATTAGAATCCAAGATTTTCTCATGACCAAAGATTATCTCTGAATATTACACATTTGGTTAAATTAAAATTGTATGCATTTTATCTTGGACGTTGAATTCAAAATGGAAACAAAACTCTTAAATTTAGTAAGAGGTCTAAAAGAATTTCATTGGCCAATGGTCATGTAAGATAATCTTCATTTTTTTTTTACCCCTCTCCTTAAAGATTGTTTATCATTTGAAATGAATACTTAACTATGTTAGCTTAGAAAATACATATAGTTTGAATGGATATGATAGGTTGTATCTCTAAATCATGTAGACCTCTCAGGTTATTTTTTAAATCCTGTCTTTCGAACTTGTAATATTTCCCAAAATAGTGAAAAAGAAAAAAAAAAGCTGAAGAAAATTTGATTACTTTAAAAAATACATCTGAGCTTTTGGACAAACTTTAATGTTTAGAGTTGAAATCTATGCAAGTTTTCAGTTAAAATATATAGATCTCATTCCACCAAGAGTAATAAAATAACAAAAAAATATTTAGTATGGAATTTGGAGATATAAGACATATTTGCGATAGGACCAATTCCACCCAAAATCAAAATATGAAATGCACATGTGTGAGTTAACTTCCGGTTAATATACAATTCATATAAAATGAAATTCATGCTACTTTCTAGAAACTTGCATACACGAGTGATCCTCAGTGTGTTGTCCTGTTGTTTTAATGTTAGGATATCCTCTGAGGAGCCTTTTCAGGTATTTTATTTCTAATTGTTCCTTCCCATGACATTTTATTAGCAAAGATATACTGTGTATCTGGTGATGCAGTGTGGCCTTTTAGATAGCCCATAAACCCTTATAATGTCCAAGATTATCCCCCCCCCAAGAATCAATTTCACCCCCTTGGGGGCGATATTGCCCCTGTTGAGAATGGCTGGCCTATGCTAATTTTTATTTCCAGACCGGGTATGGTTATGACTTAGGGATCAATCTCATCTCTTTTTCCTCTTATCAGTACATCATAGCTAAGTGATAAACAGAGAAACTTTAAAAAATGTTTTCGAAGGCCCTGGAAGGGGAGATGGCATGAAAGAAGGTGAGCGTTCAGCTGGGGGTCGTAGGTTCCTTCTGCGCGTGCTGTCAAGTGCAGTCTTCCAACAGCCTCCCTCAGTTGGGCGTGTCCTTGCACTGGGCCGGTACGTTGGAGCAAGGCTGAACATTAGCAGCCCAAATAAACCCACCGCCTTCCCAGCCGGTCAGCTGACCTGAGACGCGGCTCTCTCGGGGGTCCTAGTCCTGAAGCGGGGCAGGTGAGGAACAGCGTGAATGCTTTTGATGTTACCAGCTCCCATTTGCCACCCAACTTTTTCCCCTTCCAAAACCTCTTAGCAAACTTCAAAGGCCTCCTTGCTTCTTGCCTTAATCCAGTGCACTGAGACCTCTAGTTCAAAGAACTTTCCTTAAACCCTCTTCTTAAACTGCAACCCAAACTTTTTTTTTTTTTTTTTCCTTTCCTTTCCACAAAGTAGCAATTACAGCTCCTTTGCGTGGCGATTGGGCTCGGCCGATCCGCTCCTGCTATTAATTAATCTCACAAAGGGGGCTCATTTCCTGGCATTCAAATTGACAAGAGAGCAGAGAACAGAAAACCCTTTCAAGCAGTTCCAGCTCACCGAGGGGAAGAGGTATCAGAGGGGAGAGCCCCACAGTATTTGAGGTGGAGGGCACATTTGATACTCCCTGTACATTCTGCTGATTGAAAGATTTTTGTTCACGGAGAGCCCTTTGCTAATCTTCTACCTGCAAAGCTTTACACAGAAGGCAACGCTGTACAAATGTAGCTAAATTTTGACAGAGAAGATTTACAGGAGCCGCTTTCCCATCTCAGCCTTAGCGAATGCATCTTCTCGAGCATTACACTTCACTTTAAACAGAAAGTGTTCACTTTCCTCCCACAGAAAAGCCCTTGGAAGAGGAGGAGATGAAGAGAGGCAAGAAAGCAACATAACAGACAAGAGATTAAAGCTTTTTATTCAGTATCTCTTTCGTATTCAAATTGTGCTAAGGGCTCCGTGAAAGTTAGAAGCGAGCTTGTTCAGGAAGGCTTCTAAGGTGTGTACATGGATTTCATGGGAATAGAAAAGAAGCCACAGCCTGGGTAATGAAAGAAAGATAAGATGTCCTATATAAAACAACTCAAGAGTGGTTCAATTACTTCAGCAAACCATCAAGGCAAGCTTTGAAGATTTGAGAAAACACTGTTCAAATTTAACAAAAAAAACTCATGTTGCAGGTTTTGTACCAATAAATGTTTGTGTACTCTGTGAATTGCTTAAGCTATATTCCCCCTACATGAATATTGTTTACGAAACCAATGCATTTTGCTGGTACCAGCTGTAGAAAAGGAAGGTCCTCTATCAAAAAAGAAAAAAAAAAAAAAAAGAAGAAGAAAAGAATAAAAAAAGATAGAAATTACTCTGAATCATTTGTAGTCAGAGCTTTAAAAAAAAAACAGGTGTCTTTGATTAAAAGAAAATATGTTTGTGAATCAGAGGTCCCTCACTTGCAGTTTTAGTTAACATTGGGTGGTTGTGTTTGGACACAGATTTAATGCATACAGTGAGACCAAATGTTGTCAGTGAAAGTCCATAATAGAGAAAGATTTTTTTTTTTTAAACACATACCTGCATTTATAAGGTCAAAAATACTTTGGTTAAACTGAAACTAAAAGCTTCTGCTTGTGTATGAAACAAGAGAAGAAACAGCCTCGAATATTGTTAAGGGAGAAAGCTGAACTGTATGGGTCTCCAAAAATTTTCAAACTCAGGTCATGCTGAGCAGGACATTGTCATCTAATTTGGAAAATAGATGAATTCTTTAAGCAGAAGACAGGTACGTCTTCAAAAATAGCCCCTTCCCTTTGTTAGCATGGAAAGTTGTCTCATTTGATATTCAACCCCACTGAGATCTTACCTATTATGTGATACTGAATCAACCTTGGACATTTTTAGGATTTTATTCTTTCTTTCCTTCCCTCCCTCCTCCCGTGGCTTCTTTTTCCTATGCATATATTAACCGTTCTTCATATCTCCAATCAGAAATGCAATAAAACTTCAGTTCATGGAAAATTCTTTTTAAAGAATTTTCAAAAAACTTTCTAAAGGACTTAAAAAGTGAATAACGTACCCCTCCTTAAAGTTTTGTCTGGAAACTATAGTAAAAATAAACTTGAATGCCGATCCTTGTAGGCAGTTCAAAGAGATTAATACAGAAATTCTGATTTTTTTTTTGATCAAAGGTATTTTTTTTTAAAAGATGATCTAAAAATTGTCTCATAGCACCTATGAAATGTTTTTGGTTCAGGTAAGGCAGGAATTCTGACTCTGGTCAAATGCAACAAATGTGCGATTGAAGTCAATGTTACAGAATCAGATGTTCGTGCGTTATTAGTTATGAACAAATTCAAGTTTGATGCTGTACACAATGGGATTAATTTTTCAAAACCTTACTCAATGGATCGTAGACAGTGTCTAGAAAAGTGACCCATATTTAGTTTTAGCTCTTTAACTAAAAAAAGTACCTTTTGCAAAAGCCCGGCAAAACAGAGCACTGTTAAGTTAAAAAAGAAAGGTAGCAAATTCGATTTAAAAAGGAAAACAGTAGCTTTATGATAAAGAGACCCTTGAGTAATTAGAAACCTTGGAAATCAGGAAGTCCCTCTGGCCCCTGACCCCAGCTGAGTGCCACATAGTATCAGAGTCACCGGATTGGCCACAGGTGGTGGTCTGCAGGTGGTGGGGGGCACAGGGGTCCTCCTCACTGTGACCCCAGGACTCTGTGGTTGGATAGTGTCTTCACTACAGTGATCCTGGGTTTCCCCTGGCAGAAACCTTAGCCATCCCAAGTACTCAGAGCCACCTCTGGAGCATGGCTCTGAAGATACACATACCAGATGAGGGAGGGGATGGGCAGCTGACAGGAACAATTAGCACCTCGTGTTCTCGAAACTGTTTTCTGGACAGTGAACGGCACATGATTCAGAAAGGCCTATCTCCAGTGCCCTGGCAGTGTGTTTCTGGGCTCATGAAGGGGGAGGTAAGATAAAATAAGAGATCCAGAAACAGAGAAGGAAAGGTAGAAAAGAGAGGCACAGAGCTCAAAAAAGAAACAGAAACAGAAGGGATTTCAAGATTTTTTTTTCCTGCCTTTTTATCCCTTTGCTGAGTCTTGGCCACTTCTCCAAGACAGGAAACCCTGTATCATATCCTTTGTCAGCTCCCATCTCGACATTGGCCATGGTTCCTAGCAAGACACACAAGATTTGTCAAAATGAAAAGAAAAGAAAAGAAAACAAAACAACAACAACATTCTAAGCAGCTCTCCATAAAACTGATACTCACAGGGTTGAAAGCGATACTTTTGGTAATAATAATTATACATGAAATATATTTCTGAGGAAAATTGGAGGCAGGGTGTTTTATTTTTCTGTAATCATCATATGGTCGTCAACCTTACTACACCAACAGCCCAGATACATTATTGGGTGTAGACGTTGTGAATGCATTCACGACGTCCGACCTAAGTATCACACCGCATTTGCCAGTCTCCATAATCAATATTAAATGCCGTGTGATCAAATCTACTGCAGTACTCAGTATCCAATATAGAGAGAACTAAATGAAAGAAATGGTTCGGCGTAATCCAGCCCTGCTGTAGCCATGGAAGAAAATAATCAAAAAGTAACTAGAGAAGACAGGGTAATATATTTTCCCTATGAGAAATCAAGCTGTAATTAGATTGTACAATGAATTAAGGAATTCGCAGAATCTTGTGCTCAACAATAAAATAAAATCAGGTTTAAATATTACTAATCATAGGCCCATCTTTTAGCTGATGCATTTAGAGGAAAAAGCCCAGGCTTGGAGAACATGAATGATAGCGCACCCAGGGGCAAGTACCTCTGACCTTGAGTTCTTAGAAGTTACTTTCCCTTGCTAAGAAACATAACCACCTCTTTCTTTTTGTACTGCTTTGTTTTTTCCTTTTTGCAAAATTCTCATTGTCTCTCTTTTGCTATTTCTCTATGTCTGATTCTATGTCTGTGTTGTTCTTGGTTTCTTTCTGCTTTTCTTTCTGTCTCTGTCTCTCACACACACGCACACTCACACCCCTCCCCCCCGACACACTACTAGGTGAAGACAGAAACTCTGCAGTGCAGGTATTTTTGCCTCTTAAATTCTCTTAATCTTCCTCCTGGTTAGACTTAAATGTACCCAAGTCTGTCCACATATTATTAATAGAAGTAAGAGAGCCCTGATAGGTACTATTTCAACCTGTAGGCCATTTCCCCACAAATATGGCAGGATTCAGATCTCAGAGGCCTTTACCCAGCACTGAATAAGTAAGTGATATTCTGAGTCATTTAAAAAAATTTTTTTAAAGATTTTATTTACTTATTTGACAGAGATCACAAGTAGGCAGAGAGGCAGACAGAGAGAGAGGAAGGGAAGCAGGCTCCCTGCTGAGCAGAGAGCCTGATGTGGGGCTTGATCCCAGGGTCCTGGGATTGAGCTCCGAGTTGGGCTCTCTGCTCAGCAGGGAGCCTGCTTCCTCCTCTCTCTCTCTCTGCCTGCTTCTCTGCCTACTTGTGATCTCTGTCTGTCAAATAAATAAATAAATAAATCCTTAAAAAATTAAAGAAAGTAAAAATATTTTAAAAAGAGCTAAGGTGATCTAAAAACTCTGACTATTGGACCTTTAGAGAACACAATACCTCTTTGCAAACTATGGTATATGGTTAAATCAACATAAAATGTAGTAGAAATTCCCAATTATTGTTAGCATAACAAACGTATATTATAATGAAGAATAAAACAGTACAAAGAGGATTCAGGCGAAATTTTTCTTCTAAAATCAAAATTAATTAAATTTTACTCCTTTCTTAAATAAGCAGCTATTACAATTGCACACAACTTCTCAATGTAGGTATTAAAGCAATTTCCAATCTTCTAAGTGTGCAGTAAGGAGTAACTGCTGTACTAAGATACCCTAATGGATACCATTAGATCATCGGGCCACAGGGGGTAAGATAAAATAACCTTATTCATTGTTAAGAAAGCCAAAGTTTTTAAAAGTCAGAATCATATTGGTCAAGTTTGCTAAAACAAGACTTCCTCTGAAGGATTGCTAGTATCTCCAGGACTTACAGAAGGGATTTCCTCAAGGGAACCTAAACCCTTTGCAACTGTTGAAAGAACGTAATAGATTCTGCAGTAAATGTCTTGGCGTTTTTATGCTTAATTTATTGATGAATCCTGATCCAGCTTGATTGCATCTTTACAATCTTGGAGTGAATTCTGTTTTATTGGGAAGCCTTGCTGAAAAGTCCCTAAAACACATGTCAACAGGTCTTCTACTCTGAAGGGACATTTGTCCTTCCTATTGTTAACCTGAAGATAGAGCCAGAAGTAAAATCTTCTCATTGAAATATAGTTAGAATGTAAGGATCAGCAGGAAAGTAGACTCAAACCTGAACAAGCATTTGCAACCAAAGGTATTAGAAGCTCTGTCCCACTACCGCTCTCTCCAGAATGTGAGCATCCTGTAGGCAGATGCCCCATCTCCTCACCCCAGAGTTCCCAGAGCAGAGAATACCTACACTTAGCAAATGCTCACTAACTATTTGATGTGTAGTGTCTAAAGATAGATTTTCCTGTTTCAACTTATGTGACTGAATTCATCAAGTGAAGCTGACGAGGTTTCTTTTATCTCCTTTCTGGGTGGCTTCACTAGCTAGAATGATTTAAGTCATTTCTTCGAGGAGATACCAATTTAGGAAGTGACAGGAATAACTCAATTATTCCTTATCCTCTCGCTTGGCTATGGAAGCCCATCATGGCCAATGCATTCTTCTTGCTGAGGACATAGTATTCTGACAGAGTTGCTTTTTGTCAGAGAGATTCTGGAACTTCATTTCAAATCATAGTGCTTTCTGCCTTATAGTTAACTCAAAAAATGATCAACGTTTGAAGTAAGGGGAATAGAAGCCCCCTGTTTGTCATCCTGATGGTACCGCAGAGAGAAATTTCTTATCCCACCTATAGGCAGATGGCACACTGACACCAGCTTCCTGAAGTAATGGCCGTGTTAAGCAAAGGCACACACAGAGAAAATACTGGTGAATCTAGGCTTACCCTCGAGATTCAGCATGGGTGGGTCATTCAAATACCCAAACAACTATGCTCAGAAATCTGATTTTTCCAGTAAGGCAGGAGAAAACTCAGCTCAGAAATCCCCGCCTCTGCCTGCCACTCTGTCTGCCTGTGCTCGCTCTCTCTCCCTCTCTCTCTCTGACAAATAAATAAATAAAATCTTAAAAAAAAAAAAAAAAGAAATCTGTGTCAAATCTCTCAATATGTCCTTATCATGTATAGAATAATGTTTTAGTGCACAGATACCTGATGTGTACTTTGGGATTTCACTTGCACCAGAATTGTGGAAGGGTAACACAAGAAAATATTAAATAGGAAAATTTAACACTTTTACAAAGTTTTTATGTGGATTAAGATTTAGTTCAATCAGCTAAAAAATAAAAATGTAATAATGTAAGGTAGAAAAGGACACTCTTTTTTTTTAAAGATTTTATTTATTTTAAAGAGAAAATGTGGGGACGGGCAGAGGGAGAGAGAGAATCTCAAGCAGTCTCCACACTGAATGCAGAGCTGGAAATGGGCTCGATCTCATGACTGTGAGCCAAAATCAAGAGTTGGGTGCTTAAACAATTGACCCAGCCAGGTGCCCTTTAAAGGAATTCTTGCTGTGATTTCTTAGAATGAAGCAAAAGGTTTGTTTGAAAGAATCTTTACCTGTTTCCTATGTGCCATCATAGTATAAGTACAGACAAAGCTTTAATAGACAGTCCTCTGAGCATTTAAAAGCAAGAAGACTTACAATAATCAGAATGATTAGGGTCATATTACCATACCAAAAAAAATCATTTTTTAGTATATCAAATTAATTCCTCTTTATGTTGTGAAGTTTTCATAACTAACCAAATTTGTTATACTTGTAACATTTTGCAAACTGTAGACTACATTTTAATTAACCCTTTATAACAATATTCTTATTAAACAGAAAACTTATGTTATCATTTCCTGTTTCACAAGAAATGTGGGCAAATTATGAAATGAGAATTTTTCAAGTGAAAGCTTTCATATAACTTTAGCCATCATTGTTAAAATAGAGATCTGCATGGACCAATGTTCAGTTTCCACATTGTTATTGATAATTCTGGTTCAGCAAGAGTAAACTTGAAAGTTTGAAAAGGGGAGTATTTCAAAGGGCTTATAAAAAGACAACTGGAAAGAAAATAAAACATTTAGTTCCTCAGTATATTAGTAAAAAGTATCAATACGGAAACTCTTATCCATCTGCGTTCTTCTTAGCAAACAACAAAGGGGATTGTGTCTCCTGCAGGCACAACTGTGTGCTTTGGGTTTAAAATGTGGGCTGTGATGATCCAAGGGCCTTTGGCTTTTCATTTATTACTCTACCATTACTCTCCTCTTCTGTAGGACTTTCCATCAGTACACAAAGTTCTTGGCTCCTCTTTTGATGGTTTTAAAAGCCATATATGGATGAAAAGTTACTCCACTTCCAGAATGGGCATTGACACTTAATAAAGTTGAATTTTTCAGTGGCTCTGTGATTGTGTTTGGTGGTTAAAGGATACCAGAGACTGCTTTTACAACTGGTAAACTGCCCTAAATGCTATTATTTATTACTTGCCAAACATGTTTTGGTCATATATATATGGTGTCTTGGGAAAAATTGGCTGCTGTTCTATAGTATTATGATTTTCACAGATAGCATAATTCCAACATAAACATATGTAGGTTCCTTAACTTGACAAATTACAAATTACAATTTTTACTTTCTAGAAATTTTATTTGTTTTTGGAGACAGTGTTTAACACCTTGAATATCTAAAAGTATTCACTAAGTGAGGAGAATTGAGTCATGATGTGGATCTTTATGCTAGCTTGGGGAGGCTGAAGGCAAAGAAGGGAAGGTAAAGTGGGGGAAGAAAGACAAAGAGATAATGTGAAGAGAACATAAGTGGCTAGAAATCATTGACGTTTAGGAAAAAGCACAGTCCGGGGCTGACACCACTCTTGGGTCATAATTCCTTGAATGGCCTTCTTAGTTTGGACCTCTCAGGCCTATAACCCAGGGGCAAAGGAAGATTGAGGGTGGAGGCTGTTCTGACCTCTGATTGGCTGCTTGTGGAAGTAAGGAGGGTATTCTGGGCACATGTGTGCCCCCCAACTCCCTAAATCCCCCAAGTGTGGATGTTTGTGTTGTACTTTCGATAGTCTATGGACCTAATTTCTAACATCGATGTTTGGAAAATATGCAAAATATGTGTTATCGATAAAGTTAAAATACTTACCTTGCAGTATTTGTAAGTCTTACAATTTATTGGTTACTCAAGGTTCCTAATTTACTTTATAGGTCATATTCTGCTGATAAACGAGAGGAGATGAAATGATCGCACAGCATGAAGATGAGCAAAATGTGGGAGACTGTTGGTCAAGAAAGATCCAAGAGCAGAAATAGCCAAGAGAGGGGGCTGAGGACCAAGACGTATCTGGACACGGAGAAGACGAAACTAACCCATCACGAGGAAGTTAAAAGCAAGCAAAGCACATCAAACCTTCTGCTTAAAACTGTGCATATAAATCAATCCTTGGCTGATTGCACCAATTCCCTTCTGTCTCTTTTTGCAATCCTTGCTTTGGTGGATTTGAAACAAAGCATTTTGTTTGCTAAACATGGAAGTCTACTATACTCTGATAATTTTGTGAGGTATGTCTTCTTTCTCAAATAACTTGATTTTTTTTCTAATTTAACAATTAATCATCTCATCTTTGATTTATGAAGAACTTGACTTTCTAAAGAAGGGTGGATACTCTGGGGTGCCTGGGTGGCTCAGTCAGTTAAGCCTCTGACTCCTAGTTTTGGCTTTGCGCTCGCTCAGCAGGGAGTGCACTTGAGATTCCCTCTCCCCCTCCCTCTACCCTTCCCCTGCTGACACACACTCTCTGCTTCTCTCTCAAATAAATAAATAAATCTAAAAAAAAAAAAAAAAGAAGAAGCATGGACACCCTTTAAAAGCTTATAAACTAATACTCTTGGCAAAAAGCCAATTCCATCTTTTTCTGAAGAAAAGGTATAGCTTTGGTGAAATAGAATAAATAAATAACATTACATAATGACAAAAAAAGAGAGAGACCCAAAACAAACAAACAAAAAACTACATCGGCAATTTTAGAAATCTATAAGGATACCTAAAGGGACACATGGGTGGCTTAGTCGGTTGGGTGGACAACTCTTAATTTTGGCTTAAGTGGTGATTTCAGGGTGATGGGATCAAGCCCCCCAAGGGCCTCCAGTTTCTTTGTGGAGTCTGCTTTTCCCTCTCCTTCCCTCTCTTTCTCTCTCCCTGCTCGCACCTCTGCACTTGCTCTCTCTCTTCTTCTCTCTAAAATAAATAAATAAAATATTAAAAAAGTAATAGTTAAAGAGACAGAAAGGTAACTCCTTTATTCTGGTTTAAAAAAATGGGAATTTGATTCTAAGATTTAAAATTATCTCACACTTTCCTCTGTTTTCAAAAAAAAAATTGGAACTCGATGGAAAGTTCAGGGCTGGTGCTATAAGTTTGAGAAGTATAATTTAAGGTCATATAAGTGGACAAGGTCACCAAGGGTCAGAGAAAAATGATTGAGAGACCAGAGTCAACTGCAAAGGAGCCCCAGGAGTGCCTTCATTTCAAGGTCAAGCTGAGGATGGTAACCACCAAAGACTGAGAAAGAGCAGTAGAAGAGGTAGATAGGAAAACCAAGATGGCAGCCTGGATTCCAAGAGAAAAGTCTATTTCAAGAAGGAGAGATTGTATTTTCCAAAGATGGCCAACATGATAACTCCCATTCCATATGCTTTTGTTACAACATGACCTTGCCAGTTCCTCGCTAGGAAGTGGGATATATATACATGATACATCTTATTCTTGACATACATAGTCCTATATACATAAAACTCTTTAAGTGATACAGTCTTGAAATTTGACATCATTTGTCATCAAAATTCGTTAAAATATTTATGCATAGATAATTCAAAAGTGTACTGCCTTAAGTATATTAGGAAACCAAAACTCTTTCTGCAAGAAGGCAAAGCACTTTTCAAGATAATTAATTTTAGAGTTTACCTTTAAAGTATTTAGAGTATAATTTTAGAGTATTATTTTTACATTTCAATAAGTTGCATATTATTATGAGATCAGCAAAGTACCCAGATGAAATTGCGTTTGAACATTGCCGAGCATGGAATACTGTGCATTTTTCCAATGGACTCCAATTATGGAAACACCTGCACTGTATAAATTTGTGCTGACCCACTGTGAAATTATGTTGTGTTCAATAGGCCTTAAAATTTCTCATTTCTCACCTGTGGGTGAAGTGTTCTACTTGCTATCAACTATAGTATGACATACTTGCATTGAAGAAGATAAACCATAGGAAGCTATTTAAAATATTTTGTATTATTCATTCCACAATATACGTCCTTACTTATATGTATTCTGTCATTTGAACTTACTAATTGCATTCTTCAGATGTAACATAAAATTGTGCCAAAATATGTAAAGAGACCAAGATTTCCATTTGCATAGGCTTAGAAATTATAGGCCATTATTTGGAAATAGTCAGAGGTTAAATGTCAAACAGTTCAAAATGCTTCAGTTATTTTTGCTTCACATTTCTGTTCGAGAGAGGAAAAACATATGGTGTCAAAGCAACTAACCAGAGCTAAGTGAACGCAACAAAAAGCTGGGGTAAAAAGTATCCATTATCTTGATATTTTATCCTCAGTATGAAAATACTGAGCATTATAGCACATTTGTGGTCATGGTGATGATAAACTGAATTTTTCAGTTTTTATCTTGGGGTTTGGAATTAAGTTGTTACACATAGATTTTTTTAGATTGCATAAAAATGTAATATTACAGTTTTCAATATTAAAATTTGAAGAGATTTTCCTTAATTTTAATACGAAAAGCTATGTCAGTGATATTAACAGCCCTGTGATGGGAAGACAAGATGAGGGGTTTTATTAGTGACAAATGCACCAAGTGAATGTGCACTGAAAATCTCTGTTGTGTGTCTCTGATCTTTAACCCTTAATCACTTCCAGAAACACATTCTATTGGTGCTAGTCTCCTATATCAAATAAAGGAGTGCTCTGGAGAGAGAAATTGTTGATTGAAAGGAGGTTTCCTACTCAAGTTTGGTTTAGAAATTGAATAATAATTTCTGGTCTCACTTGATACTTATTTTCTCCAAATTGGGGCTATCCCAGATCTTATGCATCTACAGAAAGTAAACCATATGCTGTACTCTGTGAGGTCGTTCAGACCATCCGCAGCTCCTTGTTACGACAAGCATAAATCAGTGTGAAACTCACACACTATAACTTATATTCAATTTATTACTATAGACACATTTATTGGGATAGAATTTTTACAGTCTCATAATATTCTGAGAAGCTCACCATAAACTATTAACGAGAGAGGAACACTATTAATAATGAACATCCCAGAGCAGTTATTTTCTGAAAGTTTTTGACCCTGAGAATGAAATTAGTTAAGATGGGTTTGGGATAATAAACATATATCCTTAATGTGCTAAAACACCTGAAAAGAAATGTATCAACCTGATATCATCATTTCAGAAGCATAAATTGCATTCAGAACTTTGTAAAGTGTAAAGGCTTTTAATTATTGATACCCTTGTATTATATTATAAAATATTGATCCTTGTTCCCATTTTTGAACATGTTAAACCATTCCTGATCATCTGTCATCATTCTAGGGTGGTTTGATATTTTCAAAATTGTTTTTTTGGTGTTGGTTTTTTTTTTTTTTTTGATTCAAGTTTTTATTTAAATTCTAGTTAGTTAACATATAGGGTAATATTAGTTTCAGGAGTAGAACTCAGTGATTCATCACTTACATATCACAGGGCTCATCACAACAACTGCCCTCCTTAATCCCCATTACCCATCTGGCCCATCCCCCACAAAATTTTAATTCATTTCAGTTAATTTAGGTCACCTGACTTACATGATTTTTAAAGTATTAACTTTTTTCTCTTTTAAGATTTGATTTATTCGTTTGACAGAGATCACAAGTTAGGCAGAGAGAGAGAGGGAGAAGCAGGCCCCTCACTGAGCAGGGAGCCCGATGCGGGGTTCGATCCCAGGACCCTGGGATCATGACCTGAGCCGAAGGCAGAGGCTTAGCCCTGAAGTATTAACTTTTAGTTGATATTTTTTCCAGTAGCATTTTTAAAAAATAGCGACCACATCAGTTAAGTGTATTATCGCTGGTCTCACGTGGTATTGCAACCTTAATGACGGAGACTTAATTAACTTGTCAGCCTTTATCAGCTGCTGAGTAAATAGATAAGCCCCATTTCAGTGGCTGGTTTGTTTTGTTTTTTTTTTTTTCCATTTTGCTTTATGCTGATTCTGGCTGCCAAAAGTACACTCATGTTTATTGGCCTCTTCATTGATCCATCACTGAAGCACCCAGCTGATGTTGCCTTTCCTTGTAATACGACGGTGTCAGTGCAGGGGCATCCACACACACACACGCCTTCATGAAATAACATATCGTGAACTTTCAACATTTCTCTGCGGCAAGAACATATTAGCTTGAGCTACATGAAATTGCCAATATTTGTTCTGACTTTACACAGAATGTGTGGTTTTGAGGTCTACGTGCCTCCATACGTATCCTCGTTTTCTTTTATAATTAAGCAAGAGGAAAGCAATCTTTCTCTGATTTCCCATAGCCAAAACAGTTCTCCTGATGCCTGAGGTCCTGCCAAGCAGCATGGACATTCACTTACTCGTACAAGGCTCCATCTCTTACTCATTTGCAAAGGTTGTCCAGGATTTTTTCCTTTCGAGATTATGCCGGCAGGCATACACATATGTGTGCCCTCACATGCACGTGGACACACTTGCACACATGCACACACATATTTCATAACAATGGGGTCATGGCAAGAATGTGTTTAGATGTCTTCATCGATCAGTATTGAAAAGACTCTGAAAGTAAGTAAAACTACCAGACATAACCAGTAATGGGAGAGAAGCAGCAGGGAGCCAGGGCAGAGGTGTGGGTGCCCGAGAAACCCTCCATATCCTGAAGTGACACACTGGAACCTAAAAGGATTTGGTCAACTCAGGACTTTTCCAGGACTCTTTTCACCTCTTGCTTAAATCTTAATTCTATCTGCAGCCTTATTTCCTATTACCATGTAACCTAGCATATTCACAGGCTCTGGGGATGAGAATGTAGACACCTTTAATGGATTATTACTCTGGGTATCACACCTCATATACAGATTGGGTCAGACCACACAATGGCTTGAAATACTACAGAACCATTTGCTTGCTTTCTGTAAGGGTCTCTTAAAATAAAGTCAGATCATATGATTCCTCTACTTAAAAATCCTTCAGTGGTTTCCAGTTTCTCTCTGAGATAGTAACAAATTACTTGAAATGGACTCCCAAGTCTAGGATTTGCCTCCCTATTAATGCTGTATCTCCCACCACTCTCTCTGTTCCTTCCACTGCTCTGGCTCTTCTGGAATCGTCACTGTTTTTCAACACACCAGAAGCCTTCTAGCCTCAGGGCCTTTGCACTTGCTGTTTCCTCTGCCTGAACCACACCTTCCCCACACCTTCCCCTGATACTTATGCAGTCATCTCATTTAATCCTTCGCTCAAATGTTGACATCCCTGTGAGGACCTTCCATGCTAGCCACTCTAACATGGCAGTGACCTTGCCCTAACTGTCTCCTACTGTACTTCTGTTTTTCATGACATTCATCAGCGTGTCAGATTTTACTCCTTTTGCTTCTTCAAGATCTGCCTTTGCCCACTAGAATGTTAACCCCATGAGGGCAGAGATTGTTGTCTCTTTTGTTCACAGTAATGTGTATCTCTAACACCTTGAATAGTGAATGCTCACTAGATATACATTTAATTCATGTCCTATGGCATATGCCTCTTAGATATTCTTTGACGTGTTTAAATCCAATTTGTATGCATGATAATCTCCATAATCCCTGCATATTGAAATTTACATCTAATTTTTTGCATACTGTAAATAGCAGTGCCCATGATTCAATATTCAGCAATATCATTCATAAGTGTTTATTGAGAATTATTATGCCAGGCATTGTAGCTCACATACTCTACCTCAGTTAATCTTATTTTTTAAATTACCATCCACCATGGCATTGACAAGTGATAAAGTATTGCTTTGGGAAACGTTTGTCTTACATACAAGTTTATGTATGTGTATGTATGTGTGAGACAGAGAGACAGGTAGAGACAGAGAGATTGTGTCTGAGCTCTACGAAAAGTTTATTTCTTACTGCATGGATTACCCAAACTTTGAAAGGCACTTCTATAGAGGCAGGGCAAGTATGGGACAGTACAAAAGGGTGCAGAGAGGAAATAATATCATGGCCTTAACATGAACAGAGTTCCTATAGAAAAGATGTAAAAGGAAATAAAACCTGGATATCAATTTTTCAATTGAGCAAAATTATCTCTTTTTGTAAGAGATTGTTTCAATGTGCAAACATAATGCCCTTCCCTAATTAGTAAAGAGTCACGTTAGTGCTATAACTTCTATTGGAAAACTATCTGTGATCATATAACCATGGAAAACATCAGAAACATCTGATCATATGTGAGCCATTCCTTTTTTAAATAATTGTCAATAAAACTAACCTTTAAACTTCTGTTATTATGGTTTCTTTAACTATACTCATGGATTGGGCTTTTTATGATAAAAAAAATTGGGTCTTCGAACTATAAGAGATTAACAACATTTAAATTCATTCTGTTTCTCAAATCTATGCAGAAATGTGTAAGGTATTCAGACACTGCTAGGTGCTAGGTCAAGTCACTTTTTCTAGTCCCAGTCACATAAAATAAAGTTAGGTATTGATGTATGGGTATGATCATACTATTACTGGATTATGCCCAA
This sequence comes from Mellivora capensis, assembly GCA_004024625.1. NCBI lineage: Eukaryota > Metazoa > Chordata > Mammalia > Carnivora > Mustelidae > Mellivora > Mellivora capensis. Next base: position 45,365 of record PISX010009062.1, read on the forward strand.
TTTTCCTCTCAGCATAGAAATAACATTCTCTAACACAGAAATCTGACTGATGCACTGTCAAATTGTTGTAGAGTATGGCTTTTATGTTGCTATGTTATTGGCAGAATTAACAATAGTTTTGATAAATAGCAACTATTGATTTTTGTTATATTTTCCATTGTACCATTTTCAGTCTGACATTGGGGCAGAGATTTATTTTGAGGTAATTTGGAGTTGTTGAACTGAATTGCTAATGAAAGTACCAAGGAAGGGGGGTTCTTAGGTGGCTCAGTTGGTTAAGCATTCGCCTTTGGCTCAGGTCATGATCCCTGGGTCCTGGGAGGGAGCCCAGCTTTGGGCTCCCTGCTCAATTGGGGAGTCTGCATTTCCCTCTTCCTCTACCCCAGTCCCTGCTCATGCTCTCTCTCACACTCTCCCTGTGTCTCTCTCAAATGAATAAATAAATAAAATATTTTTTTAAAAGTACCAAGATAATAAAAATGTGAGATGAAAGCCCTAGTGTAGTCAATCTGCCAGTCAATCAACTATCAATTGAGCCCACTCTTCTAGGCACAGTGTCTTACAGACTCAGATTCACAACTCAGCTAAACAGAGGCAGGTTCCCTCAAGGAGCTTCGGTTTAATAGGAGTAAAGGCAGACAATACAACGAAAAGTCAATAAAGATGAGACTAGACAGTATAAGAAACTCTACTGATGAAGAAGATGGAGTAGATGTTGGAGAATGACTGGAGCTGCCTGGGCTACATTGATGAAGGAAGTTCTCTGGGAGGCGCGGCCATGCGTGCTAAATTTCGGAAGTAGATTTTGTCAAACGTGTCACTAGAAGGAAGTGTAACATTATGAGGGTATCTCTAGAAATCTATCACAAGCAATGGGATAGGGCGGAACACTCAAGGAACAGTGTTTCCAAGGTTGGTGAGTGTGTTTTAGTTGAATGTTTCAAATTCAACATGGAGATTATATACATGGAATTGCTCCCTTTTTTATATTCCTGATGGACTTCGTATCTCTATGATAGCCATTGGAGTAGCATTGAAATAGCATTGAACAATTTTACTTATACTTCTGTCTCACTACAATTGAGCTCCTGGAGGGCGGGGGGCCATATACCCTGTCGTGTTCCCCAGTATGCAGTGCGAACATTTTCTATTCAATGTTGACATTCACAAGTATTTCTTTAATGTAAAAATTATCTCGTTCTTTTAGAGGGTCTGAATTATTAAGTTCTGGACTTGGAATCTGTTTTATGTTAATCAGGTTTGATGAAGTGAGAAAACAAGATAGAAGATTGACTTAGGTAAAATAATACATGATCGATAGACCATCAGAAATACTTTTACAATGTAGAATAATGGATCTTGTATTTTAAATGATTTGTATATATGGTATCTGCACAGAAGAGCATGCATTTTCTTAGCATTTTATGTTCAAGACCAGAGCAGTTGGAAAATCTGCCACAGACTTTATTTTTTAGATTTCCCATTTGAACGCACCACAATGGATAAAGGAGGAGCAAGCAGCCTGACATGCTATTTATCCAGCTATAAAATTATCATAATTAGAGAAAGTGAGATATTTTGGTATTTAAAAGAGCTTATTAGTTCTTTGAATAATATTTATAAACAAATATTTGCATTTAAAATATATATAATTATATGAAGCATAATCGAAGAAACTAGTTTTAGGGTTGTAAATTAATGGTTATTTATAGTTGCCATGAAATTGATAGGGATTTTAGATATTAAAAAAGGTGTCTGTTTATATGTGAGTCATATTTACTCCCCTGGGGGCATGAGAGGTATTTAAGGATTCTCACAGATGTTCCAGGATCAATTTATATAGAGTGTGAAGAACTGGTGACATGTATATGAACTATATGGAAGGTGAATTCATTCTTATACCTCAAAAAATGAATTAATGAAGAATATGGTAAATAGCAAAAGGTATATTCTGTATTTGCATATCACAACCCAGCTGTGAATATAGAGCATTGATGAATGCCTGTCATGGTTGAATTTAGTATGTTAATAAAGATGCTGTTCATCACAAATCTACAAAAGCTTGATATTAAAACAAACCACAAGTTCTGTAAAGATTTTCAGAATTACACGTTATAGAATTTTCTTGTAGTCATACACTTGATTTTTAAAAGGAACGTATTTTACTTTTAGGGCAGTTTTAAGATTACAGAAATATTGAGCGGGAAAGGTAAAGTTTCCATCCTCCCCCCTCGATCCTCTGTGTGGTTTCCCCTATTACTAACATCTTGGATTAATGGGGCACATTTGCTCCAATTGATGAACCAATACTGATATATTATTATTCACTCAAGTTCATAATTTATATTAGAGTTCACTCTGTATTGTACAGTACTATGGATTTTCACAAATGCATTATATCATGTACCTATCACTATTATCATATAAATAGTTTCACTGCCCCAAAAATCCCCTGTGCTCAACCTGTTCATTCCCCCTTCCCTCTCTGAATCCTAAGCAACCTCAGATCTTTTTCACTATGCCTTTATTTGTCCTTTTTCCGGAAAGTCTTATAGTTAAAATTATGCAGTTTGGCTTCTTTAGTTTAACAATATGCACTTAAGGGACCCAAGATATCTTTTTGTGGCTTGATATTTCATCTTTGTGCTGCTGACAATATTCCATTGTATGGACGTACTGTAGTTTGTCTTCCCTGTTCACCCATTGCAGGGCATGGCATCTTGGTTGTTTCCCATATCAGGCATTCCTGAATAAAGCTATGGTAAACACTTGTATGAAGGCTTATGGGTGGACATAGGTTTTAATTCTTTCAGGTAAATATAGAGGTGTGTGATTTCTGGATTGGATGACAGACGATATTTAGCTTTGTAAGAAACTGATAAACCATCTCCCTCTTCCAAAGTGACTACCATTTTGTATTGCCATTAGCAGTTAATAAAATTTCCTGTTGCTCTACATCCTGACCAGCATTTGGTGCTGCACCTGCTCTGGATTTTGGAATTATAATGGGTGAGATAGCTGTGTAGTCCTATCTTACTGATATTTATCTCACAATTCCCTAATCACATGCAATGTTTGCGCATCCGTTCAAATACTTATTTGCCATCCGTATATCTTTGGTGAGGTGTCCATATCTTTTTCTGCTTGGAAATTAGGTTGTTTATTTTCTTATTGTTTAATTTTTTTTCTTATTGTTTAGTTTTGAGGGTTCTTTGTATATTTAGGATATAAGTCCTTTATCTAATATGTTTTGTAAATATTTTCCCTCACTATGTGGCTTGTCTTTTTTATTTCCTTATGAATTCTTTTTGTAGCACAGAATTTTTAAATTTTAATAAAATCCAAGACTTGTAAGACTTGTGTCTTACAAGTCATTATTAAGTCCAAGGTTACCCAGATTATATCTTACCCTATAGAAATGGTAAATTTTTCATTATATAGTTGGTCTATGATCCATTTTGAATTAAGTTTTGCAAAAGGATGTAAAATCTGTGTTTTTGGCATGTGGATGTCCAGTTGTTCCAGCACTAATTACTGAAAAAATATTTATTTTTCATGAAAATTGCCTTTGTTTCTTTGTTAAAGATCAGTTTATTACATTTGTGTGCAACTATGTTGGGGCTCTCTATTCTGACTGCACTATTGTGTTTATTGTAGTCTTATAGCAATTCTTGAATTTAGAGAGTATCATTATTTTCACCTTCCTCCTTTTCTTCTCCTCCTCCTCCTCCTCCTTCCTCCTCCTCCTCCTCCTCCTCCTCCTCCTCCTCCTCCTCTTCTTCTTCTCCTCCTCCTCTTCTTCTTCTTCTTCCTCTTCTTCTTCTCCTTCTCCTCCTCCTCCTCCTCCTTCTTCTTCTTCTTCTCAAAATTGGGTTGACTATTTTAGGTCTTTGCCTTTTCATCTAAACTTTAGAAATTACTTGGTTGCCATCCACAAAATAACTCACTGCCGTCTTGACTGGAAATTTGTGGAATCTACATGTCAATTTGGGAAGAACTGACAACAATATTGATTCTTCTCATCCAAGAACAGGGAAGATCTCTCCATTTATTCAGATATCTTTGACTTGGCTGTCAGAGGACCATATCAGACAGGAAACCAGGAATCTCTCTACACCTAAGTTTTAATATTTCTATACTAATGGAACATCATATTGTAATTCCATAAACACAGCATCTGTGAAAACCTTTAAGTCATTCTACAACCATGTGTACTCCAGCAAGACGGATTGGAACACTGAGGAAGTGATTGTGGAGATTCCAGCCACCCAATCCTAAATATGTAAGCATATGCATAGAGCCAGATATGTATTCTAAAGACCTCAGAAGAAGAATATATGGTGTGTCTTTCTGTGACTTGTTGACTTATATAAAAAGAATGCAGAGCATTAAATAGTTCACTAGTTGGACAATCACTACCACATACATATGAAGGAGTCAAGAAAAACACTGGCTTTGATTTTTAACTTGGTTGGGCTTAATCATACAAGGAAGGTGTAGAAGTAAAACCATCTCTCATCCAAGTCACTTCGAGCATTGTCTATACAAAAGAGAAATGAAAAAGAAGACTCACAACATTTTTACAGTGACTATTTCTTTTTCTTTTTTCTTTCTTTATTTCTTTTTTTTTTTTCTGTCTAATAAGCAGCAGAAGGGAAGATGCTTTTCAGGTGCCATGGATTTCCATGAAAAACTCTGTTAAGGATTTATTCTGTTACTTCAGAAAACCTGGGAGAGAAAAAAACAAAATTCTCACATTAGATCCAAGTAAATGTACTGGCATCATCACCCAAAAATAAAAAGAGAAACTAAACCAAGCTCACCCTGAACATCTTTTTGGATGAATTTTTAGACCTCTGTTTATGTGAGCTATGAAAGCATTATGACTCACATGATCTATAAGGAAAATATCTACATTACCCATACTAATGTTCTTTAGTATATGCTGAAATGCTCAATTATTTTATTTTTTAAAATCACTTTCATTCTCCTGTTGAGGAATGGAAGAAGAGCTGATAGCAGCAGTTAGTAAAAATGATACATTTTCTGTTCTGCAGCCTGGTACATATGTTTCTAAACACACAACTATGTACCAAAAAAGTACATGAAATTGAGACCAAAGTTTACTTTTGTAGAATTAATAAAAATAATATGGATGAAAATAAATCCAAGTATGGAGAAAAAGAAAGTTAACACAAAATCTAGATGGATGGCTAGATGAGTACAGCTGAAAAATTGCACAATTACGTCTCTGATTGTGTGTGTTTTTATGAAGGGTAAGTCAGAGGTCAAATGTAAGCATTTGTTTCTATTTTGCACAATGATCATGTCCAGTACACTGTATAAAGCCAAACTAAGTAAGATTAATGCACAGTCCTAATTCAGTGTGATTGAGACTTCCTGCTGATATTTATATATTGGCTTAAATGCATCATTATTTTTATTAGATGATTGAATGAATCATATTTGTAAAAGCTAATAATCAATGTAAGTCTAACAAAAATCTTATCTTTAAAAGGACAGTAGATGCTTACATCTAAAATTAACATTCTCTTCTGAATCTGAATCAGAATGGTCAATGTATCTGAACTTTACTCTTATGGCCAGATGGTAAGAGCTAATAAAAGGTTTAGTAATAATCCTATATTTATCAAATTTGCTGTTGAAGCACTTTTTTTTTTTCTTTAAAGATTTTATTTATTTATTTGACAGCAGAGATCACAAGTAGGCAGAGAGGCAGGCAAAGAGAGAGGAAGGGAAGCAGGCTCCCTGCTGAACAGAGAGCCCGATGCGGGGCTCAATCCCAGGAACCTAGGATCATGACCTAAGCCGAAGGCAGAGGCTTTAACCCACTGAGCCACCCAGGTGCCCCTTGAAACACTTTTAATAGCAAGAATGTGGAAGTTATAGGAGAGAATAATTAATGGTAGTGTGGGGTGAAATGAAGAACCTCAAGCTTGTCTGCTGCTTTCTGTTCTCATTTCTGCATTACCCCATGAAATGACTTTGTAGCAACCATTTTTATTTTCCCTTTGAATCTCTGTTTCCTTGTCTTTCAGTTGTGTTCATTAAACCAGTCTTTTTTTTTTTGGGGGGGGGCAGAGGGAGAGGGAGAGGGAGAGAGGGATTCTTAAGCAGGCTCCATGGCCAGCATGGAGCCAGACACAGGGCTCGATCACACACCCTGAGATCTCGATCTGAGCGGGAATCAAGAGCTGGATACTCAAACGACTGAGCCGCCCAGGTGCCCCAGTTGAACAAGTCTTTAAAAAGTTCTTGTCTGAGTGAAAGGCTAAGTTTATGAGATTGCGAAGGAAACCAACTGGACCCCCATCTCCATGACTACATGTAGACATGTTAAATGTAAACTCCTCACAGCAGGCTTGAAATATATTTTCTATTGTAGTTCACAAGAGACACGGGTATTGAGTTGCCCATATTTCCTGGCATGATGCTGAACGCATACAAAAGTCTCCAAAATTTACTGCCAAATAGTAAATTCGTTTGAAACAGATTTAAAACTTATTTTTTTCTAAGTCAGAGTAGGTGATGTTTATATATATATATATCTTGATATACTTTTGATCTAGTTCGATTTCCTGAGACACACTACACAATGGAAAACTTTATTCCCATTGGTGGTACGATATACCCACTGCCAGCAGAGTTTCATACATGCCAGAGGGGCCACACCTTATTGGTACAGAATTTTCTCAGCGTGCTCCATAGCCATAATGAAAATGGTCGTCAGTATTCACTGAACACTGGGCATCTGTCAAGCACGGTTCTAAGTTTTCATGTAGTAACTCACGTAATGCTCCAAACAGACCTGTGAGATGGCTATTTTTCCTTATTTTACTAAAGAGGAAGTACAGAGATAGAAGGGATAGTTAACTTGCTTAAAGGTACTCAGCTTGTAAGTGACAGAGCCGGACTTTTAACCCATTTACTGTACGCCTTTCCTGGAGGCCGTGATCCTAAGTATTACATTTCACGATTACTCTGTGTGACCTGAATATTCTGGTTACCGATATAGTTCCTGAAATTTTAAGTCGGTGTAACCTTATTCAGGTAGTTATCTATGAGAATACTAGAGGCTAAAGAGCCATTGTTTTCTTGAGATTCAAGGCCAGTTTTAGTTTGTTTGTTTGTTTGTTTGTTTTTTCCTGTAAGCCACTGGTGAAAGTCTTAGCTAAATGCAGGCAAGTGAAATAACCCAGTGCTTGCCCTCTTAGAATGCCTTGCAACTTTTAGTGATGTTCCTGCACCCTTTGACAGATATCTCTGTGCCATGAGAATTACAATTAAAATGTCCGTTTGTGTGTGTGTGTAGGGGGGGGGGCTTTTACTACAATTAAGGGTATCCCTGCACCTAGCACAGAGCCTGACACTGTGGATATACTTGGGTATTACTCCTTATAACCACTATGATCGACTTGAGGTGTGGTCTCCATGTATTATATGCCTGGAATTTTACTTATTCTTTATGGAAATTTTCTCAAAAAGGGGCTCCTTTTATTCTGATACACATTTTGCAAATGTCAGCTATAGTTACTCACTTAATATTCTCTCTTTCTTCTATGTGGCTTTTTTCAGATCCCATCTCTCCTTAAGCAGCTTCATGGTAAAAAAAAAAAAAAAAAAAAAAGGAGAGGTGTTTAGATTTCCTTGTAAGAAGACATTGTTCCATCCAATAAATATTTACTGAGCGCCCACAATAGGCTAAGCCCTTTCGAGTTGCATATGAGTTAACAAAGATTACATGACTCAGACACAATTAACGAGGCCCCATCTTTTATGTAGTGTTAGTCAATGTTTTTCTTTCCTTTGGTACTTAAACATGGTATCCCTGGTATGTGTGGGTTTCAGTATAACCAGAAGAGACCTGCTGCTGGGCACAACATAGTTCTGATTAATTTATTCATTGCATGTTAACAGTGGGTTTTCTGAGCAAGTACAAATTTTTAGTGGAAGTACATCCTAACAATGTTACTATTGAATGAGATACAGCATCTCACAAGAAACCTGTAATAGTACTAGTCTTAATAGAAAATAAAAGGTCATTTTTGGAAAATACGTTTTTTCTTCCTAGAGATGTATTGCTCTAGTGAAGGGGTTGACTCTCAGGCATCTTCAGCACTGAGGTGTCTTCTTCCGGAGGTAGGCGCTGTTCTCTCAGGCTGGGAATTGTGTCTTGATACGTTTTGCAGATAGGGTTCAATGTCAAGATGATCACTTGTGTGATCTGTGAGAAAACACACGTAAGCGTTCAAGTACATACCGAGATAAATTAAACCTTCTGGTGAAGCAACATGAGTATGACGAGCGTTGAAGAATGAAAAAATACCAAGCATTCCATTCCTTGTGACTCTTCCAAGAGCTGAGGCCATTTTGGTATTGGATTGTTTTTGAAAAAAAATAAAAGTAAAGAATATTCTGGCTTACAGAGTCTTGGGAGATTTTATTGATGTATTGGAAGCAGCCTGAAAACACAAACCTAAATATCTGTTGCATGGCTCTCAAAATAAACTGTTAATAAAGCTTTTGTCTAAAAAAAATTGCTTTCTTATTTTGCCACTGACAATTTTGCTTTTGACCGAGAGATGATTATTGTTAGAAAATTCTTTATCAGGAGTTTTGAGAATCTGCTGCTCAGATTTTGGTCCTTTCTGCACTGTCCAGCATCAGTAGATTTTACATATTATCATTATTACTTTTTGCATATCAAGTAGAAGATATTGAAGGAAAAATATTTTAAGATAAAAGGGACTGTGTACTATCATGGAGTAGATCTATTTAGTAGGAAAGCCAATTCAAGATGAAAGTGAATGTGAAGGTAGGTAGATAGATAGAAGATAATCTCCAGATAAGAAAGAGCAACAGAAAGTGTTGTTTCCTGACCTTTATCATTTATGAGGAAGTTCAAAATCTCTCCCTCATTCAATTCTGACTAAAGACGTCCTCAGTAGGCTTGACTACGTTCTCCCTGTATCTTTTCTCCTTCTCCATCTGCAGCTCTGAGCTTTGGGAATAGGACGTAGGAAGACTAATTAAGAAAAAGAAAATGTAAATGAACAGAAAGTAAATGAATGGAGGGAGGCTGGAAAAGGAAATTGTTGTGAGCGCAGCATAATTTTGTTCGGAAATAGGGTCTAGATTTTAAGAAACTGAACGATCTTTCTTTAGATGTTCAGGCTCCTTGCATTTGTATTTTTCAAAAGAGGTAAAAGAAAATTTTGAGGCTGTAGCAGTAGTTAAGGAAGACTATAATGTAAAAGTTCCGTGTTATAGTCATTGATAGATTTATCGCGCTCTTTTAAATGTAAACATAAATCAGTGCCACGGACAATCTAAATTGTACCTGGTGGCCCGATGAATTAAATGACTCATTTTAAATAAAATATCTTTGATCACTCAGTGATTGGAAACAAAAGATTAAAGGGAAAACCATTTGTGGTCTGGAAATTTTCAAAGAATCACTGTGTCATTTGTTTGCATAAAATGTATTAATTTAGGAAAATTACAAATCATTTCTGAAAGGCCACTCAATCAAAATACGGAGAGTCATGTGCCACGAAAGACAAAAAGATCAAGCTGAATACGAAGCAGTTTGAGAGTCCAATGATCTTATTAATAATGAAAAGATGCAAAGTTGTTATCATATGAAATTTATTCTAACCTGAAATGCTGGAATTAATTTATGACAAGTTTCATTCTTACAACTTTAAAGAACACTTTAAAGTGAAGTCTTACTCTTTTTCCTCATGCTAAAAGAATGAAGTCACGTTTGAATCTTGGCAACACAGCAATATGCTTATTAGCTTTCCCTTGGAATTAGGTTTCTGACAGTTTGGAAGTCTTTCTAAAGATTTTATTTTATTTTTTTTTCTAAAGATTTTAAAGACAAGTTTCTTTTAATTGCCACACTTTTTTTTCATGAAATAGAATTACATAATACATCAATTAATGTTCTAGGTGAAAAATGTACTGTATCCAATGATAATTCTAATAGCTCACACTTACTGAATGTTTATGCCATCAGGCACCATTAGGAGAACGTGTAATGTATCGGTTCCCTTACTTTCCCAGTGATCCTATATTGCAGGGCCCTGGTGTGAAACCCATAATGCAGCTAAGAAAATTGTGGCTCAGAAATAACATTTTATTTTTAGATTTTTATCTATTTATTTGCAGAGAGAGAGAGAGAGAGAGAGAGAGAGAGAGAGAGAAAACAAGCAGGGGGAGTGGCAGTCAGAGGGAGAAGCAGGCTCCCCGCTGAGCAGAGAGCCCCATCCCCATGTGAGACTCCATCCCGGGACCATGGGATCATGACCTGACCTGAAGGCAGGCGTTTAACCGACTGAGCCACCCAGGCATCCCTTAGAAATAATATTTTAAGGGTGGGTAGAAAATGAAAAGAAGGTTATGCCATGGATACTGAAATCCAAAGTGACAGAAATCACAGTGATCCACGAAGTAACTGTTCAGTGAAATTTTTAACTAGTGGAATGTTACACACTGTTCACTGGCTACAAGGGACTTAACACCTCTCAGTGCCCATGAACTATGCATATGAGGTATCTTGAGAAACATTTCAAATTTCGTTGGATGACTGGAATAGATATGTACCTTATCCCTGCTAGCCCTTTGGTTATCTGTAGTCCAGACACCATTACGAGATTGTGAGAATAATCAAGGCCCACCTAGCCTGAAAAGTGAACATGCACAGTTTACTTGCCTTTCTCACTACCTTGTGAAATGTTCCAAAACGCCCGGTACAGCCTTCCCTTACTCAAGGGGTTTTGACCTGAATTTTTCGCCACAGTGATTATGGCTAAAACATGGATCTTTATGTTGGCTTCAAAACATTCCCATGCTCTGGATTAGAATTCTGGCTTGTGATATTCAGATGAGTTCCTTTAAAATGCCTTTATTTTACCGATTTATGATAAACCGATTGGTGATAGGATTATGATCCCTCCAGAGGCTTTAAAAAAATAAGAATGTTGAAATGTATGGAGAGACAATATTTCCTTAAAAGGTGCCGCAAGCATGTGAGAATACTGGAGAAACTCAACGAGTGTTTCTTTCAATAAAATTGACAAATTTTTCTATAGTTTTCCATGGTTTCCCCTTACATGAGGTGGAAAATGTGGGGCTAGAATGTACCACAATGATTGGATTACTTAAAACATCTGAACTACATAAATCTACAAAGACACTCAGAAAAGTTGCTGATTTTCTTTCATTCTAAAATATCAGCAGATGTAGACCTCCACTTTGTCATAGTGCCACATTTTAAGTGAAAAATGTCACTAATGCTTTCTTGTACATTGAATACTTTCTTTAAAATGCATTAAAATGAAAAATGCTTTTGTTAGAGTTTCTTTTTTGTTGTTTTCTTTTGTTTTACTCTTAATGCTTACAATAAAAAAAGGAAATATAAAGTGTTACGATTAACTTCAAAAGTGATATATTCTTTTCAGGACAAGGTTCCATCCTCGAGGACTTTGCTTTTAATTGCAATATAATCACTTTCACATGAAATAACTCTAAGCCAGGTCTGAGTGGATGAGTGAATACATTGGAATTCAGTTCTTTCTCTTTATCTTTGCTTGGCCTTGGACAAATCGTTTTGGTCTTCCTGGCTGTGAAAATCAGAGAACAGTAATCCTCATTATATATCATCTTAGGCTTGTTGGGATACCTATCACAATAAGGAAGCATAATTCCTCTAATAAGAAGTAGCATTGACAAGGCAAAATCTGATCCACAACTTTTGAAAAAAAAAGGCATTTGTTGGATACTATTTTTTTTTTTCTTTTAAAAAGCTGTGATTTAAAGAGGTACCTTGAGGATAAAGTGTCTCTGAATTCTCTTAGTTTCTGTAGGGCCTACCAAAGTGCCTTTAATATTCTAAGTTTCCAGTGAATACGTTTGGCATCATTAAATTAGTAAAAGCCACAGCTATTGAGTGTGAATAGAGAACACAGATTCTAAGTGGTCTTCAGAAATAAAATTGTATGACGTTATGGATTTCAAAAGACCACTCAGCCACCTATTCTCATAGAGGAACTATCATTTTATATGCGCGTGTCACATACTATGCCATGTCTGATGGAAGGAATGAACATCAAGTTCACAGATTAGGATTTGTCAATATATTTTCTTTTTCACTTTATAGTACTTTTTAAAATTAAAAGCATTTAGATTTACAAAAAAAATTGCAATGATAGAACAGAGATTCCCAAATACCCCACACTTACTTTCCTTTATCAGTAATACCATACACTGGTATAGGACATTTGTTGCAAACTAATAAACCAATAGTGATACATCAGTATTAACTAAAATGCACACATTACGTAGCTTTTCTTAGTTTTTATTAAGGTTTTTCTACTGTTTCATGATTCTATCCAGAATACCACATTACATTTAGTTGTTATGTTTCCTTAGGCTCCTCTTGGCTATCACAGTTTTTCTGTCTTTCCATATTTTGAGGACCTTGAGAATTCTGAGAAATACTGGTCAGGTATTTTCTAGAAAATGCCTCAAGTGGAATTTATCTGATACATTTCTCATGGGTAGATCATGGTTATGGGTTGTTGGGAGGAAGACCACAGGGGTAAAGTGCCGTTCTTATTATATCTTTCCAGGGTATGTGCCATCAATATGACACATCACTCTTTTTTTTTTTTTAAAGATTTTATTTATTTATTTGACAGGCAGAGATCACAAGTAGGCAGAGAGGCAGGCAGAGAGAGAGGGGGAAGCAAGCTCCCCGCTGAGCAGAGAGCCTGATGCGGGGCTCAATCCCAGGACCCTGGGATCATGACCTGAGCCGAAGGCAGAGTCTTTAACCCACTGAGCCACCCAGTGCCCCGACATATCACTCTTGATGCTAATCATGATTACCCAGTTGGGGTAGCGTTGGCTAGGTCTCTCCACTGTGGAATCATTGTTTTCTCCATTTCCATAGTTTACCCTTTGAAAGAGAGGCAGTATGGGCAACTCATTTAAGGAGTGAGAGGTTATGTACTATCTCCTTGAAATTATAGTATCTACATATCTACCTAAATTATTCGGAGTTCTTTTTCACAAGATATCTATTTATTCAAACATTTATTTATATCAGTATGGGCCTATGGTTATTTATTTTCAACGTGGGTTATAATTCACTACTATTTTATGTATTTACTTTCTCCAGTGATTTTTTTTTTTTTTTGGTCAATTCCTTAGGTTCACACAAACAATAATGTCATCTGTGAACAAAGAAAGTTTTTTTTTTCTTCATAACCTGTATACTTGCTATTTCATTTTGTTTTATGTTATCTCATTGCACTAGTTAGGGATTCTAGTACTATGTCAACTAGAAGTGGGAGGAGAGGACCTATTTGCTTTGTTACTGATCTTTAGGAGAAAGCTTCCAGTTTCTCACTATTAAGTATGATGTTAACTATAGGTTTTATGAAGATGTCCTTTACCAAGTTGTTAACGTTCCCATATATTCCTTGTTTGCTAAGCAATTTTATCCTGAATAGCTGTTGGGTCTTGTCAAAGGCTTTTCTGCATCTATTGATATGGTCCTTTGCTTTTTCTTCTTTAGCTTCTTGGAGTTATGGATTGCCTTAACTGATTTTTGAATGTTGAATCAGTCTTGCATATTTGGAATAAATTCCACTGGGTCATGGTATACAATTTTTTAATACATTGCTAGATTTGATTTTTTATTAAGGATTTTTACATCGATGTCTATGACAGAGATTTTTACATTTATATTTATATGTTACATGTATGTTCATGAGGATTTTTACACCTATGTTCATGTACATTGGCCTGTAGTTTTCCTTTCTTTATATATTTTTTAAAGGTTTTATTTATTTGACAGACAGAGATCACAAGTGGGCAGAGAGGCAGGCAGAGAGAGAGGGGGAAGCAGGCTACCCGCCAAGCAGAGAGCCCGATGTGGGGCTCGATCCCAGGACCCTGAGATCATGACTTGAGCCAAAGGCAGAGGCTTTAACCCACTGAGCCACCCAGGCGCCCCTCTTTATATGTTTTTACATGATTTTGGTGTTAGGGTAAGGCCAGCTTCATACAATGAATTAGGAAGTGTTCCATGTACTTCTATTTTCTGGAGAATATTGTGGAGAATGTATATCATTTTTTTTCTTAACTAATTCATGGAATGTACTAGCCAAATCATTTGATCTTATCCTTTATTTTTTGAAAGTTAATAATTTTTTATTTGATTAATGCATGGCAGTGAATTCCAATGATCTCTTCTTGTGTGAGTTTGGAAGTTTGTATCTTTCATGGAATTAATTGATTCCATCTAAACTATAAAATTTATAGGTACAGAGTTGTTTATAATATTTTCTTATTATTCTTTCAAGGCCCATAAAATCAATACTAGTAAGCTCTTTCTCATTTTGAATATTGGTTCATTTTTTTCCATCTCTCTTTTTTCTGAGTTAGTCTGGTTAGAATTTATCAATTTTATGGATCTTTTCAAAGAAACAGTTAGGTTTTAATTATTTTTCTATGTTGTTTCCCCATACTTTAATTAAAATCTGCTCTTTTTTTCCTTATTTTCTTTTGCTTACTTCAGATTTAACTTGCTCTTCTTTCTCTATTTTCCTAAGGTGAGAGTTGAGGATATTGATTTTAGATCTTTTATTTCTGAAATAGTCATTTGGTTCTATAAATTTTCTGTAAACTCTACTTTTGTTGTAGCCTGCAAATTTTTGATAAAATAATTTTTGTTTTGGGGCTGCCTGGGTGGCTCAGTCAGTTAAGCATCCGACTCTTGATTTCAGCTCAGGTCATGGTCTCAGGGTTGTGGGATCAAGCCCCAAGTTGAGCTCCATGCTCAGCACAGAATTTGCTTGAGATTCTCTCTCTCTCCCTCTGCCCCTCCCCTTGTGCTCTATCTCTCTAAATAAATAAATAGTCTTACATCATCTTCATCATCATCATTTTTTTTTCTCTTTCCTGGATGTAAAATCCTTGACTCAACATTTTCTTTCTTTGAGTATTTTGAATTAGCACTCCATTTTTCTTTGGCATAAACCGTTATTAACACAAATTTAATGAGAATGTAATTTACTGTCATTTATATACTTTGCTGCTTTTGCCTAGGTGCCTAAATAATGTTTTTCTTTTTAAGTCCAATATTTTTAGAACATATCTTAAATTGGTGATTTTCATGTTTATGTAGTTTGATAGTGGTATACTCTTCCAATATGCAGTTTTAATTGCTACTTAATTTTTATTGAAATATAATTGGCGCACAATATTACGTTTGTTTCAGGTGTATAGCACAGTGATTCCACAAGTCTATACATTATGCTGTACTCATCAAGAGTGTAGTTGCCATCTGATAGAAGTTTTCTGGTTGTAATTTATAACTATTCTTAAATTTCACTTTTGAAACTTCTTAAGGATTAGTTGTTTAATTTCTCAATATTCAAGTATGTTCCAAATGTCTTTTTTCTTATTTATTTGTAGGTTAATTCCATTGTGGCTTGGGAATATAGATTATAGAATTCCTCTTGTTTTATTCTCAGCTACTTTTAAGGACTAGAATGTAGTCTATTTTGGTAAATGTTCCACATGAGATTGAGAACAATGTGAGTTCTTCTGTTGTTGATTGTAGCATTCTATAAATGTCAATTAGATCAAAATGATTGATGGTACTATTTAGGTCAACTCTAATCTCACTGTCTGCCTGCTTGATCTATCAGTTACTGAAAGGAGAGTACTGAAGTCTCCAGCTATAATAGCAGATTTTTCTATTTCTACTATCAATTCTATCAGCTTTTGCCTCACATATTTTGATGTCATTGTTAGGCACATATATGGTTAAAACTGTTATAATTGCTTCTTGGAGAATTGACTCCTTTATTACTGTGTAATGGGCCTCTTTCCCCATGATGATTTTCCTGCTTCTGAAGTCACCTTTGTCTTAAATTAAGAAAGTTATAATCTTTTGGGGCACCTGGGTGGCTCAGTGGGTTAAAGCCGCTGCCTTCAACTCAGGTCGTGATCTCAGGGTCGTGGAATCGAGCCCCGCATCGGGCTTTCTGCTCAGCGGGGAGCCTGCTTCCCTCTCTCTCTCTGCCTGCCTCTCTGCCTAATTGTGATCTCTCTCTGTCAAATAAATAAATAAAATCTTTAAAAAAAAAGAAAGCTATCATCTTTTGATTAGTGTTAGTGTGGAATATCTATCTTCATCCCTTTAATCTATCTGTGCCTTTATATTTAAAGTGAGTTTCTTGTAGATAACATATAGGTGGTTCTTGTTTGTTTGTTATTTTTAATCCACTCCATCAATCTCTCTCTTTTAATTGGTTTATTTAGAGCATTCTGCTTAATGTAATTCTTTTTTTTCTTGCAGTGCGGTTAGTATGTAATATTATATTATTTCAGCTGGACAACACAGTGATTCAACAATAATATACATTAAAGGGCGATCATCATCATTACCCTAGTTACCATCTGTCACCATGCCGACTTGTTACAATATAATTGATATATTCCTTATGCTATACATTACATCCCATGTCTTATATGTTTCATAACTAGAAGTTTGTACTTTTAAATCCCATTTTCCTATTTTTCCCACAACCAAAGTGATTCTTGATATAGTTGGATTAATGGCTAGCATATTTATAACTATTCTCTATTTGCTTTATTTATAATTTATATTTTTATTAACTTTCCATCTTTTTCTGCCTTTAAAAAAAAGATTTATTTATTTACTTTAGAGAGAGAGTGTGAGAGTGGGAAGAGGGGCAGAGGAAGAGGAGGAGAGAATTAAGCAAATTCTGCACTGAGTGTGGAGCCCCAGCAAGGGCTCAGTCTCATGACCCTGAGATCATAACCTGAGCCAAAATCAAGAGACAGATGCTTAACTGACTGTGCCACCCACCCAAGTGCTCCTCTGACTCTTCTTATTTTAATTGAACATTTTATATGATTCTGTTGTATATCCTCTTTACTATATCATTACTCTTCTTTAAAAAATAATAATTATACTTGAGTCTTCAGTATTTTTTAGACTTTTTAACTAGTCTTTGTTCAGTATTTTTTTAGACTTTTTAACTAGTCTTTGTTCATCTTGAATATCATATTCCCAATATTCTTAATTCCTCCCTCTCATCCCTTATTATATTCCTGTCATTCATATCACTTTTTAATGTGTTATGATCACCCAATACTTTGTTACTATTATGACCTTAAACAAATATGCATCTACTGTATCAGTTAATTTTAAGAAAAATAATTTTTATTTTCCTCTCCATTTATTCTTTCTTCAGTGGTCTTCCTTTTGTCATATAGATTCAAGTTTCTGAGCAAATCTTTTTCTTTAATGATTAAGAAAACTTTAAAAAAATTTTATAAACTGTCTGCCAGCAGTGAATTCCTGCATTTTTGTTTGTCTGGAAATCTTCACTTCTGAATAATCTCATTGAATATAGAATCTGGGATAGTGTTTTTGCCTTCCACAATTTAAATATTTTACCCTGCTCACTTTGCACATGCATGGTTTCTGCTGAGAAGTCTGGTATAATCCTTATCTTTATTCCTGTATAGGTAAGATATCCCTTGTCTGTTCCCCCAGCTAATTTCAGGATTTTCATTTCTGTCTTCATTTCTCTGGAGTTTGCACAGGTATGCTTATGTGCACTTCGGGGGGGTTTTGTCTGGGCAGTGTTGTCAGAGATCCTGAATCTGTGGTTTGATGTATGTCATTAATTTTGGAAAGTTTTCAATTATTTCTTCCCTCCGCTTTCTCTTCTCTTTCAACATCACAATTATGCTCTATTACATGTTTTGAAATTGTATCACATTTCTTTGATTTTCTGTTTAAAATTATATTTTCTGATTTTATTTTGGTTTGGGAAGATCTTATTGAACTTTCTTCAAGCTTACTATTCTCTCTTTTATGATTTTATTTTTTATTTGAGAGAGAGAGCGTGTGCACAAGCAGGGGAGGGGTGAAGGGAGAGGGAAAAGGTAATCCCATGCAGACTCTGTGCTGAGTGCAGAAACTGACTTTTGCCTCAATCCCAGGACCCTGAGATCATGACCCTGAGCTGAAATCATGAATTGGATTGATTCTTTCTTTCTTATTTTTTATTAATATATAATGTATTATTTGTTTCATGGGTACAGGTCTGTGAATCATCAGTCTTACATAATTCACAGCACTCACCATAGCACATACCCTCCCCAATGTCCACTACCCAGCCACCCCATCCCTCCCACTCCCCTTCCTTCCAGCAACCCTCAGTTTTTTTCCTGAGATTAAGAGTCTTATATGGTTTGTCTCCCTCTCTAGGAGGGACCTTTTGTCCCTGGCTGCTTTCAGGATTTTCTCTTTGTCACTGAGACTTGTAAGTTTTACTATTAGATGACAGGGTATTGACCTGTTTTTATTGATTTTGAGGTGGCTTCTCTGTGCCTCTTGCATTTTGATGCTTGTTCCCTCTGAAAAATTAGGGAAATTCCCTGCTATAACTTACTCCAACACATCTTCTGTCCCTCTCTCTTCTTCTTTTGGGATCCCAGTCATTCTAATATTATTCCGTCTTACGGTATCACTTATCTCTCAAATTCTCCCCATGTGGTCCAGTATTGTTTGTCTCTCTTTTGCCCAGTTTCTTTTTTCAAAGATTTTATTTATTTATTTGACAGACAGAGATGACAAGTAGGCAAGAGAGGCAGGCAGGGAGAGAGAGGAGGAAGCAGGCTCTCCGCGGGGCAGAGAGCCCGATGTGGGGCTCTATCCCAGGACTCTGGGATCATGACTTGAGCCAAAAGCAGAGGCTTTAACCCACTGAGCCACCCAGGCGCCCCTGCCCAGCTTCTTTATTCTCCATCATTTGGTCTTCTTTATCACTAATTTTCTCTTCTGCCTCATTTATCATGGTTTAAGGTAACCCTGAGCTGAGCGCTCACTCCTTGGCTCCATCTCTGCTGCTGGCTTCCCCACTGTGATACTTGGGGTCTCTGCCACACTCAGACACCCCTGGTCTTTCTGTTTCCCCATGGATCGTGAGACTACACCATCCCTGTGAGGGCTCCACCCCCCACTGAGCCTCTGGAGCCCCATCCATCAATGGAGTAGACTTCTAAAAGTTACAGTTTTGTGCGCTGCTGCTCTACAGCTTACTGGGAGCCGGCCCCTACCCCTGCGGTCTGTCTTCCTATATATCACCTCGGATTCACTTCTCCGCATGTCCTACCTTCCAGAAAGTGGTCGCTTTCCTGTTCCTAGAATTGCTGCTCTTCTTCTCTTCTATCTCCTCTTGAGTTCGCAGGCGTTCAGAATGGTTTGATGACTATCTAGCTGAACTCCTGGGACCTGAGGATATTTCAGTCTCCTACTCCTCCGCCATCTTGCTCCTCCTCAAGAATTTGATCCTTAACTGATTGAACAACCCAGCTGCCCCCAAGTTCACTGAGTCTTTACTCAACCACATCCAGTTTACTGATGAATCCATCAAATGAATTCTTCACTTCTGTTACAATATGTCTATTTTTTTTTTTACTTTTAGTGTTTACTTTTCATTTTTTTCTTAGAATGTTCATTTCTCTGATTACCTGTATGTTATTTTTTGTTATCAACTCTTTCCATTAAAACCATTAACATGTTAACCATTTTTAATTTTTATTATTTTTTTTTAAGATTCATCTATTTATTTTAGGGAGGGAGGTAGGGGCAGAAGGAGAAGGAGAGAGAGAATTGTGAAGGTGACTCCTGGCTGAGCCTGAGGCCCCACACAGAGCTCAATCCCAGGACACTGAGGTCATGACCTAAGCCAAAATCAGGAGCCAGCCACTAAACGACTGAGCCATCCAGGTGCCCCAATCATCATTTAAAAAAAAAAAAAAATCCTCACCTAATAACTTCTGACACCTCTGTCATATCTGCATCTGTTTTAGATGCTTAGTTCATTTCTTCAGGCCTGTGTTTTTTCCTGCCTGAACATGTTTTGTAATTTTTTTTGTTAACAGTCAGACCTAGTGTGTCATTTGTAGGAACTGAGGTAGCAGGGTGTGAGTTGTATAAGGTTTTATGTTATTCTAGCCAGATGTTGGACCGTGTTTAATGTTTGCTGTAGCTAGAGGTGCCAGAAGCTGCCATTCCTCTAATGTCCTTGTTTTTATGCCTCCTGTTGACTTTTGACTTCCCTGAGTTTGTGTCTTTCAGCTCTTTGGCACACTGTTCAGACAGTAGAGCTCTGTTTGCTTAGATAGAAAGCTGTGGTGAAAGGAAATAATCTGTAATCTTATCAATCTCAATTTTTTCATGGATTTGTGTCCCTGACCTTTGAACTTCATAAGTATTTCTTAGCTTCTTTCTCTCAAAAAGCGATTCAAGGCTGAGTGGGAGAAATTTTCCTCCCTCACAGGGATTACTCTTCTAAGTTATTTTCTCCCTTCGGAGAGTGGGCCTTTGTTATGGAAAATGCTCTAGGTGTATTTTCCCATGATTATCAATCTTCTCTCCCAGCCAGAGAAATGAAGTGATCTTTCTAGTTTTTCACTGTGACAACCAGGTAGGGTTCCTGGGGTTAAACCCATCAAAGTTTGGGGAGCCCCTGAGATGACAGCCCCCAGGAGTTTTTCATTCTTATGTCTGTCAAGACTCATCATGCTGCTCCTTATCGACATTATTTCATTGCTCCCACTTGCTTATGACTCCAGTGTCTTCTGCTCTAGTCAAGCAAATCTCAGTAAGGGCTCTTTGTATTTGCCTGTTTCTCCAGATTTGGGGATGGTGGTTTGCAAGTAGTTCTCAAAAAAGTCCAAGAAAAATTGCTGGTTTTCAATTTGCTCAGATTTCTTGCAAGTACAAGAGTGATGACTACTGAAATCCTTACATGTTCAAGCAGAAACTGGAAATCCCACCATTATGTTCCTTCCTTACCTTTTTTTATCAAAAGGTTAAGAACTTAAACTTTCCTCTTTTCTTAGAGAACATATATACATGTGATAAGTTCTGGCTGATTTATTTAGATAAATTTTTGATTTGGGATAATTTTAAAAAGTATATTTTTCTTGAGTATTTTATGTTCTCGACTTTTGTTCAGACATATTTTAAAAATTTTAAAAAAATTTTTAAGATTTTATTTATTTATTTGACAGACAGAGACCACGAGTAGGCAGAGAGGCAGGCAGAGAGAGAGGAAGGGAAGCAGGCTCCCCGCTGAGCAGAGAGCCCGATGCATGGCTCAATCCAAGCAACCTGGGATCATGACCGGAGCCAAAGGCAGAGGCTATAACTCACTGAGCCACCCAGGCACCCCTAAAAAATGTTTTATTATAAGCTCCAACTGAACATCTCATCAGAAACAATTATATGATAAAAACTCATTCAGGTAATCTAAGATTTGTAAGACAGAAAGAAATAAATCTAATATGTTGCTTATACAAGGACCTTAGGAAAAGTCTAAAAAAGCACTCAAGTGTGTGTTTTGATTCTTCTGTGTGTTGAGTGTATCTCCTCTTTTCCAAGGACACTTTAAAGAGTGGTCTGTTGATCCACACAAGAGCCCTTCTTCTTCAAATAAAATCCTTAGTTTTGGATATTTTTCAGGAGTGACACTTGGGTTTATGACTCAGAAGTTTTACATTTGGTCCAGTTGTGAAATGCAAAATAATCTTGGAAGGAGTTGACAATAGTCAGAGAGCTTGTATCTCTCTAATTTTTCTCCTGAGAGGGGGAGTAGAATAAAAAGAAAAATGACTGTCAGAAAGTCATCAATTCTTGTTGTTGTTATTGTTATATAATACAATTTCAAAATTCCCACCACCTTGCACCACAGCAAAAGAAAATTAGAAATACTTGGCATAGATTAAGAAAAGTAATTATACACACACACACACATACACACACACACACACATACAGGCATGCACACAGAGTGTTTTAAAAGTTTCTATTTTGTTTGATAGAAATTCATGGAGAATCATCAGTATTTTCTAAGAT
Organism: Mellivora capensis; assembly: GCA_004024625.1. Taxonomy (NCBI): domain Eukaryota; kingdom Metazoa; phylum Chordata; class Mammalia; order Carnivora; family Mustelidae; genus Mellivora; species Mellivora capensis. Next base: position 67,367 of record PISX010009062.1, read on the forward strand.
ACACAATTTTAGTACAGCTTTGAAGCAAAAGACAGATAATCCTGCTTTCTATATTCACCATAATAAGTAATAAGAAATGAGAGCAGGGCACCTGGGTGGCTCAGTGGGTTAAAGCCTCTGCCTTCAGCTCAGATCATGATCTTAGAGTTTGGGGATCAAGCCCCGCATCAGGCTCTCTGCTCGGTGGGGAGCCTGTTTCCCCTGCTCTCTCTGCCTGCTTCTCTGCCTACTTGTGATCTCTGTCCATCAAATAAGTTAAAAAAATCTTAAAAAAAAAAAAAAGAAATGAGAGCAATAAGAAATGCTCTGAAACTCTAACACGTGACTTATTTAATTTAGTTATGAAGCCAGACTGCCTCTTTCCAGGGCACTTTTGAGAGGGTCTCACTGTGGCATATTAAATCAGTGTTATAGCTGCAACGATTACAGGTCAAAAGACAAAGGTTACAAGTACTTTATAGGAGATTTTATATACAACCTTTTTTGATTTCAAGTTTTTATTTGAATTCTATTTGGTTAACATGTAGGGTAAAATTGGTTTCAGGTATAGAATTCAGTGATTCATCAATTACATACAATACCTAGTGCTCATCCTGACATCTTAATCTGCATCACCCATCAGCCTGTCCCCACCTCCCTCCCTCCCTCAACCCTCAGTTTGTTCTCCATAGTGAAGGGTCTCTGACACTTTGCTTCTCACTCTTTCTCTCCCCCCACCTTTCCCTATGTTCATTTGTTTCATTTCTTAAATTCCACATATGAGTGAAATCATATGGTCAACTGATCTTTGGAAAAGTGGGAAAGAATATATATATAACTTTTATTCAAAATAGTGGAAGGCTCATTAGAAGTTGCAGACAGAGTACAGAGAGTTTCTTCTAATGTAGTGTCATAATCAGAGTCTTGACTTTGGTCCTGATACACTTTTATAAAAGCAGAATATATACTTACCCCAGCCCACAAAAACCAGATATTGTGTATCCATTATGAGTTTTTTACACTCTATATGGTGTGGTAGCAATTCTGAATAAAGAGTAGGAAGATAAGACAGATCATTCTCCTGACCCCCTTTGCACATACAATCATGTGCAAAGGGGGTTTGGACATTTGGTAGAGCAGAAGATTTCTTACTCACCCCTTTGATTTTTCCCTTTCGCTGAGATCCATAACCTGAAAGCTCGACAGAACAACCGTTGCAAGGACTCAGGGTAATGATCTCATGAATTGTGTGCTGTTGCATGAGAAATACTAGAAGTACTGCCCCATGGGTCCTGGCTGAGCCTGGGTAAAGCATTAGATAGGAACTGGGATCTCCCTACTGATATATTTTAAAATTACAGGCATGTGACTTTGGCCTTCATAACTTTCTGTGAACTCTAAACTCGCTTTTTCGTTTTCTGGCTAAGAATATGCTTCATGAGAAGTAGGAGAATGTGATTTTGTCCAAGTGAAGGTAGCCAGAACCACAGGGTGATTTCTCCCCCTATTTCTTGTAAGTCAAATATCAGCAATTCCATAGCGTTAAAAGATTTAAAATGAGAAACGTGAGAGAGAAAGCTGGATTTCTAAGTGAAAACTTCTTCCAAAAATTGTTTTGCCCTTTTTAATCTCCAATAGATATTATTGGCGGTTTTGGGGGGAAAATCCCATTGGCTGTGTTCTCCCCATACATGTCCTGGTGTTGCTAAGCGCTGCTGAGTGTGCATTGCTCTGATACCATGTTACAAAAGCTACAATTTTAAAATCAGTTCTCTAGGTAATAGCATTTCTGACAAATTAATAATGTGATGCTTTCCTCGGCCCATGAGAGTTTTCATTACATATTCCCCAACTGTTATTTACAATACAATGACAACTCGTAATTTGTCAAGAAGTGAAGAACAGCAGGAGGAGTTCTAAGAGATGCACACAAACCAATCTCTAGTGAAAGAGGCAGGGGCACTGGTCATTTTGAACATTCTCAAGTCATTGCCTCTTTTTGCCTTCCTTCGGTATGCTTAAGTTCTGTCTGGAGACTCAACCGTGTGTAGACTAAACCAAAGGCTGAAATACAAGTATAGGTTAAAAAAAAATACTTTTCATGCATTGGTGTAATTGCCAAAACTATTGGGGAAAAAATGTGGTGGTTCTTTCAAAGTTAGGACTCTTTAATGTAACTCGAGAAACAATGTATTCATATACAGCTGGTAAATGGTCAGCCGCCCTAAATAAATAGTGATTTATGTCAAGTGAGGAGTCTAAGACTCTGATTTCATTTTTTTTTCTTTTTTCTCCCTCTAGCTTGTGCTCTAGCGAGAGGAGGAATGGCATTTTCTAAATAATTTATTTGGAAGGTTGAAGATGCGACTGGCTGGCCTGAGCTGGAAGCCGAACATTCCAGTCTGCCACTACCTGCTGTGGGGCCCTATTAAGCACTCTTCAATATTTCAGTATATATTGTGTAATCAACTCGCCATGATGTGAAACTGGAACTCTATATGGCGCCCGAAGAGGGAACATTTCAAGCTGTTGCCATCATGTAGGAAAAGACAAAAACAAACTGTATCCCAGGTCAGAAAACCTCAGAGATCATGTGAGAGAAGATGGGAAGAAAGGACAGGTGAGTTCCTGTATTAGCTGGAAGTAAAAGAGATTTAGAAGAAAAAAATGAAATAAAGAAGTAATGAAAACCTAGTGCTTTGAATATAAAGAAAAAAAAAAGAGAAGCAGTGAGGTAGAAATTTATGGTTTATAGCTTGTACTAAAAGCTTAAATGATTAGAATCAGAGAAAGCGAGGTTCTTTTTAAAAATGACTTTGGGGAGGATACTGTAATACTCTCTAATAGCTTCTGCAAACCCAAACCTGGTATAAAAAGACAACATAAAAAATCTGTTGCCAAAATCTGGGAGACATTTCTACTGAATGCAGAGCTTACGGAAAGACTGCTTCTGAAAATTCACATTGCTAACAGCCCCACGCTCTGCTGTCTGAACCAACGCTAGCTTACTTATCTAAAGGTAAGAAGGAAGATCTTTTATTGATTCTACATCCTCTTCCAGATCTCCTGTGAAGTCCATGTCTGTATGAACGACACATTAAGCAACCTTCCTGTGGTGTGAGTGTGCTTTTCTGGTCAGAGAGTGGTGCCATTTCCTAATTTCATCACTGAAGATCTTTCTGTGGCACCAAATGGCTGTTTGGGAATGTGGGGATTGGAGTGGGCTTGGGAGACCGGTGCTACGTAGAATTGTGGGATGACTAGTTCCCACAAGAAAAATTGCTAAGGAAAGGTCAAAAAATGACGAGGTGCATATTTGGAAGTGGTATGTTCTGGGTATTAAAAAATAGTTTTCTTAGTCGGTCTCTTCAAAGTGTCAGAGATCAAAGCAGTGGGTTGATCTATATGATCATATGATGAGCCATAAGAACAGGACAAGATGGAAGCCAGCTTGATGCTGTGTGCTTGACCAGGAGCTCGAAAATCAATTTGCCACCTATCGATGTGTGAGAGGGAATCCAGGAAATGTCTGAGTTGACTGAGAATTAGAACAAGAAACTCCTGGGGAAAATGTAGACACTCCAGAAGGATTCAGCTCTCAGATTGCTATGCAAATGTCTTGAAGGGCTTCTCCTTATCTCCCTTCTTCCCTTCCCTTGTTCTACTTTATTTGAGCCTCAGATAAAGGTGCTGAATTTAATCATATTCTTCCTTGATTTTTTCCCCTTCAGCACCAAGCACATTCCCCCTTTTACTTCCTCATAAGCAACCCACTATAAAATGTTTACTATGGACCTGTAGATTATATATTCTTGAAGACAAATATGTCAGCGTGACTTTCTATATCTATATTTTAACTCACATTGGTGAAGTTGAACTATAGATCTTGCACTTAACTTTTTTTTTTTTTCTCTCTTTAGATTTATTTGTTTCTGGCGCAGTGAGTTAATTATCCTAAGAACTGCATAATGTTCTAGAAGGGTCATCTACCACCTTTTCCTTACTCTATCCCACAGTGATAGGCTGTGGGGTTGCTCAGTGTCCCATCCTCCCTGATCTCAGTACCTTTGCTACATGAATTGTTGGGGTGGGAAAGGAGGTGATGAGAACCCCAAGGGTGTGACACAGGGTATGCAAATTTAATTTCATTAAATGCTAGTCAGATGACTCTCAGGAATGACTATAGTAGTTTATATTTCCATTGTGTGCCAGGCATCCCCGTTTCTTCCAAGACTTGGTATTATCTGAATTTTGTTCCTTTTTTGGGTGTAAAGGATTCTCTCATTGCATTTTTAGAAAATTTACCTAGTTATAGTGAGTCTGTCTTTTTAAACCATATTAGCTGTTCCTTCCTTGAATTGTCTCTTCATATATCTTGACCGCTTTTCTATTTGGTTTTGTGTCTTCTTGTCAATTTTTAGTAGTTCTTTAAAATGTTGGAATATTCTAAATGTGGATTGTTCTGGTTAGAAGTTGGCAATATCTTCTCCTTAAATGATATCTGTCTGTTATTTTTGTCTACAATGAGTAGTGCTGGATTTTAATGTGAGTATAGCCATCATTATTTAGTCACATTTTCTAGTTTAGGGTCTTTCTAAAGATGTTATCTCCCTACCACCACCAGCCTGAAGGTGGATTAGTTTGGGCTTGGGCAGAGCAGCAGAATCCCTACATAGTTGATGGAGAGATTTGACCACATGCAATCCTGGGAGCTGGTTAAACATTCTGTGTAAGCCTGTTGCCCCTGCCTCAGGAGCTGGGTCTGATGTGCGCTAGGTCAACAGTTGGAAGAGTTGATGGACGTAATGTGGGGGAAAGCAGGAAAAACTGCAACCCATGTGGATGGCTGGAGTCCACCCCATGGCTCACTCACTGCCTCCATGTTGGAGGATGTGGGTAATGATGCAGGTGCAGTCTACCATGCAACCACATGTGAACCTGGCCCATGATTTGGAGAAGCTAAATGAAGATATCCAACAGGAGTTACAGGACCTGACCACAGCCGCCCACCAACCAGGGAAGCCAGCTGGTTGGTAGCAATGTGCATGAGCTATACCAGCTCCTGATGTTACATGAACATTCTCAGATTCAAGAGAACTAATTTTCAACTCTGCCTTCTAGATCATTTCTCTTGTAGCCATTCCTAACCCAGAACCAAATAGAGGATGAGATCCTGAGAAAGACCTCAATGTAGCTAATTTGATATGATTTCAAGCCACCACATGATGTTACTGATACTTTCCCATGTTCTTGCTTCTTAAAGTGTAGATCGTGGACCAGCAGTATTAGCCTCACCTGGGAGCTTGTTAGAAAACTGGAAAGAGATACAATTTTTATTTTTTTACTTATTTTAATTTTAATTTGATTTTTAAAATATAAATTTTATGTAAGTTTAAATATGTTTGTATTATATATTTTTTTCTTCCCATGATATGTCAGATTCCCATTACCTTCTGGTCATCAATCTTCTCCCCTGTGTAACTGATTATGAAACCTCTTTGTTATCCACCACGTTTTCTAGACACAAACTCAAATCAGATCACAATATTTGACAGTGTATCTGTTCTTCATCTGGTTTTGACTTGTTACTGCATAAGGTCACGTGACGTCATTTAGTTTTTTTTAGTTCTTTGGTTTTGATGTCAGTGGCTTTTGGGTACATTTAAATCTAATCAGGGGAGTCTCTTCTCTTTGGCTTTTATAGTTATGTTTCTCAGAAGTCCATTAATAAGATTAAAAAGTGTAAATATGTTATGGCTTCCATGTTATTTTAATTCTTAGGTAACTTGCAGTTCTATAATTTTAATTAGTATCTACTTTCTAAGTGATTATAGCTGATATAGTGATGCGCTTAATTTTTTTTGCTTGTGTCTGGCAAATGTGGTGAACTGTGCTTATAAATTCTTGCACTTTTCTGTGATTATTTAGATTTTCTATATAAGCAAATGCAGCCCCTATAAATAAAGTTTTTATAATACCTCTCAATGTTTGTGCCACTTATTTTTTTATTATTAACTGCATTTGTTAAGCTGTCTAGAACTACCTTTAACAATAGTGTAATAGAGGGACGCCTGGGTGGCTCAGTTGGTTAAGTGGCTGCCTTCGGCTCAGGTCACGATCCCAGCGTCCGGGGATCGAGTCCCACATCGGGCTCCTTGCTCGGCAGGGAGCCTGTTTCTCCCTCTGGCTCTGCCTGCCACTCTGTCTGCCTGTCACTCTGTATGCCTGTGCTCGCTCGCTCTCTTTCCCTCTCTCTCTGATAAATAAATAAATTTAAAAAAAAACAAACAGATAATAGTGTAATAGAAAGCATCTTTGATCTTTGTGTTTAGTCTCCATTAGAAGAATGAGGCTTGATACAGATATTTGAAATATAATTTTCATCAAGTTAAGAAAATTTCTTTTATTTCTAACATTCTGAGAATTGTGATCCAGATACATGCTAAAATTTATCATATCCTTTTTTACATTTGCTAAGGCAATAACATTTATTTTCTTTTGCTTGATCAATTTGGTAAGTTACATTGAGATATATAATAGCAAATCCTAAAAGATTCTTGGATGACTTGAATCAACCTATCTCAATTACAATGTGTGCTTTTTATTGTATTTTCATATTACTTTCCATTGTAGGCAGACTTCTCTTCTCCACAGTAATGTCAACCTTATTTATCCCCAGGAATTTTTTTTTTTAGGATTTTATTTGTTTGAGAGAGAGAAAGAGCACAAATGGGGGGAGAGGGACAGAGGAAGAAGTAGAAGCAGACTCCCCACTGAGCGGAGAAACTGACACAGGGCTTGATCCCAAGACCCTGGGATCATGACCTGAGCCAAAGGCATACGTTTAACCCACTGAACCACCCAGGCACCCCATATTCCCAGGAAACTGTTAAAGATTTTTGTCCTTTTAGCTTCTTAGCTTCTTCATAGTCCCTATGTACAGCCCATAATTAAGGGTTGGGGGATAATGTTGTATCTTCTTGAAGGGAAATAGCTATATAAACTATTTGAGAACTTTTGAGTGGAAAATTTGTCTATTCTTTACCATTTTTTTATGTATCATTTTTAATGTCAGCATTGGACTTATGATTATTTATTCCATAAGCTAATTTCCAGTACTTTAAGGCTTATTTTGTTGCTCAAATTATTTGTGCTTTGGCCATCAGGAAATCTTTCAGTTGACTCTGTGTTCTTTTGACATATCTCCAGTGTTTTGTTTTGTTTTTCTGTCATTGTTGTTATTGTTGTTTTTTGAACATTTCCATACTTTCTGGAGCTACAAGTTGTTCCAGTCTCATCTTGTATGTTTCCTGCCCCAGTCTTAGCACCAGTCATTTCTCCAGTGAGCCCTGGTTCCTTTTATTGGAGACTGGCATTAGAAACCAGAATCAGAGTGGTGACTTTGTTTTTTCTTACCGGTATATCATTTTTCCTAGGCTTTCTTAGCAGGTAGAACTAGGAAATAAATATGTACCTTCTAATCCATGTAAACACACATGAATCTACTATTACTGCTATAATATGTATTTGTCTGTATCTATATTAAAGAAATGTGAGTTTATACTGGTTTCTCTGACTCCAATCCAGGCTACATTTTATTTTAGCCTTCCTCCCTTACTTATCTGTAATATTCCTCTCTTATGTGAGACACGTGGCTCCCATCATCTTACATCAGTTTATTTGTTCAATACCTGTATACATGTACAGTGGTTTCAAAATGGTTAAGTCATATCCTTACAGTGAATTATTATATCAACTAGAGTACACTGTTTATGTATAGTTCCTTCTGCCTGTAGTCTTACAGTCTCCACTCATTTCTGAAACTACTTACATCTTTGATTTATTTTACCATTTTTTAACTTTTTACATGTCTATCCTGCACACATTTTGTTAGACTCATACCTAAGTATTTCTTTTAGAGAGGGGTACTAATGTCTACATTTGTTTTATTTTCAAATTCCAAATTATAGCATCCATTGCTGATAGATAGGAAAGGAATCAATTTTTATTCATTCATCTTATGTTTTGTGACCTTGCTTTACTGGCTTTCAGGATGTCTTTGTTAACTTTGGGGGAGATTTTTTTTTTTCCACCCAGACCAACAAGGAGACTTCTATTTATTTCTTTCAACCTATTAAGTTCTTATTTCTTTTCATTCTCTAATAGTGTTAGCTAGAACTTCCAGTAAGATGGTGAAGTGGGGAGAGAGGACATCCTTGTCTCATTTCTTTTTTTGTTTGTTTGTTTTTGTTTTTATTTATTTATTTATTTGTCAGAGAGAGAGAGGAGTGAGAACAAGCACAGGCAGACAGAGTGGCAGGCAGAGCCAGAGGGAGAAGCAGGCTCCCCACCAAGCAAGGAGCCAGATGTGGGACTCGATCCCAGGATGCAGGGATCATGACCTGAGCAAAGGCAGATGCTTAACCAACCGAGCCACCCAGGTGTCCCCCTCGTCTCATTTCTGATCTTGGGGGGGAATCATCCCATTTCTTATTCTTAAGTACAATATTAACTGCAAGAATTTTTTGTAAATGTCCTTTATCAAATTGAGAAAGCTTCCCTTTATTTCTAGTTTGCTAAGCATTTTTGCCATGAATAGGTGTTGGATTTTGTCAAATAGTTTTACTATATTTACTGGTATGATCATATGATTTTTTTCTTCTTTGGCTGTTGGTATGGTGGGTTACATTGGTTGAATTTTTGAATGCTGGAATAACCTTGCATACCTGGGACAAACCCTACGTAGGTGCAGTATATAATTATTTTTGTATGTTGTTGAATTTGATTTGCTATTGTTTTCTTTTCCTTTAAAGATTTTATTTATTTATTTGACAGATGGAGATCACAAGTAGGCAGAGAAGCAGGCAGAGAGGAGGAAGCAGGCTCCCTGCTGAGCAGAGAGCCTGATGTGGGTTTCAATCCCAGGAATCATGACCTGAGCCGAAGGCAGAGGCTTTAACCCACTGAGCCCCCAGGTGCCCCTTGCTATTGTTTTCTTGAGAATGTTTGCATCTATGTTCATAAGAAATCTTGGTCTGCGGTATTCTTTTCTTGTAGTGTTTTTTATCTGGTTTTGGTAATTGGGCTAATGTTGGTCTCATGAAATGTTTTGGGAAGCCTTTCCTCCTCTTCTGTTGCTGGAGGAGATGGTAGGGAACAGGCATTATTTTTCTTTAATCATTTACTAGGATTTATTGAGGAAAAAAATCTGAGTATGGTGAATTTCATTTGTTTTTAATTTTTTAAATATTAAGATAACTTTGTTTACAGATGTAAGACTAAGTTTTCTATTTTCATTTGGATGAATTTTGATAGATCATGTTGTCCAAAAAACTAGTTTATTTCATCTAAACTATCAGATTTGTGGCACCAAACTATTTGTAATACTCCTGATTCCTGAACCACGGGATAAATAGACTTTACCACTTCTTTCACTTCGTATATCAATATTTGTGCCTTTCCTCCTTTTTCTTCATTAACCTGTCAAGACATTTATTAATTTTATATCTTTTCAAAGAACCAGTTTTTGTTTTGTTGACTTTCACCACTGTTTTCCTATTTTTGATTTTGTTGGTTCCTGCTCCAATATTTATTATATCCTGAGTTCTGCACTCTGCAGACTTAATTTGCTCTCCTTTGTCTAGTTATCTAAAAGGGAAACTTGGCTTATTGATTTGAGATGTTTTTTCCAACACATGCATTTATACTATAAATTTCTCTCTAAACATTGCTTTCATTACACCTTCAAACTAAAAGTGGTGTTTTTATTCTTATGTAGTTCTAAATATTTTTAAATTGATCTTAAGATCTTCTTTAATGTATACGTTATGGAGTAGTATGTGTTATAATTTCTAAATATTAAAAAACAATGTTCTAATTCTTTTTCTGTATTGATTTTTAGTTTATTCTGTTGCAGTCTGAGAACATACTTTATCTAGTTTCCATTCCTTTAATTTGTTATGGTGTATTTCTATCTTGCAGAATGTTCCCTTTGTATTCCACTGTTTTAGATAGAGTATTCTACAAACACCAATCAGATCATGTTGATTGATATTGCTGCCCTCCTGTTCAGGTTATCTATCCTTACTTCCTTCTATCTGCTGGTACTCTCTATGAGAGATGTTAAAGACTCTCACATGAATTTGTCTGTTTCTCCTTTCAGTTCTTTTACTCTTGTTTCTTATATGGAGATGATTTGTTATTATGTACATACATGTTTAGGATCATTACGTCTTCTTAGAATTGTATCCTCTGTATCCTTATCATAATGTCCTTCTTTAACCCTCATGACCTTCCTTACTCTGAAGTTCTTATAGGAATTCTGGGGTGCCCGGGTGGCACAACGGTTAAACATCTGACTCTTGGTTCCCACTCAGGTTGTGATGTCAGGGTGGTGGGATCAAACCCCATGTTGGCTCCATGCTCAGTGCGAAGTCTAGTTGAGGTTCTCTCTCCCTCTCCCTCTGACCCTACTGCTCACGCTCTTTCTCTCATCAATCAATCAATCAATCAATCTTAAAAAAAATACAGCAACACCTGGTTTATTTTGGCAAATATTAGGTTAGTATACTTTCCTCCATTCTTTTACTTTTCACCTGAATCTTTACATTTAAAATGAGTTTTTTATAGACAGCATAGAGTTGGGTCTTCTTGCTTTTGTTGTTTTAAATCAATGGATAATCTTTGTCTTTTAACTGGTGTGTTGAAACCATTCACAAATTATAGTGATTATTCATATAGCTAGATTAAACTCTATCACCTTTATAAATATTTCTATTCACTGCATTTGTTCTTTGTCTTTTTCTGACTCTCTGCTTTTAATTGAGCTTTTTATATTACCATAAAACAGTGTTTTCAATATTTCATATCTGTTCCTTCTGATGTTGCTGTCTTTCATTTATCTTATCCATATGTTATAATTGCCCAATATAGGGATAGTATTGT
>PISX010009063.1:0-77488 GCA_004024625.1 Mellivora capensis
GAGGCGGGGACCAAACTGCTGCCAGGAGGTGAAGGCTAACGCGTGGGCGCCAGTGACACAGGAACAGGGCGTAAGCTGCCACAGTTGGCAAATAATCACAGCTGGGGCAACAGTTCTTGGAACTGATTACCCAGAGATCCTCTGACTTAAATGATTTTATACGACCTCCTGACTGCAAAATTGGGAGCCTCAAACAATAAAGGCAATTTTCAAAGGACAGCTGCTTGCTCAAATGGACACCCCACACAGAATTGTTTACTGGAGCTTCTAATGACTTGTTCTTCTCAACTAAGCCAGTAAATGTTTTTCTAAACAAGAAATGGGGAAAATGCCAGCTCTATGAATAGGAGATTGTGCATGAGGGTGTTGCTACAGTGTGTAATTAGTAGTCTTCCTAATCAAATCAGCAGCTTTAGTATAAGATTTGTCCATTTTGAGGCGCCTGGGTGGCTCAGTGGGTTAAAGCCTCTGCGTTCGGCTCAGGTCATGATCCCAGGGTCCTGGGATCGAGCCCCCCATCGGGCTCTCTGCTCAGCAGGGAGCCTGCTTCCTCCTCTCTCTCTGCCTGCCTCTCTGCCTATTTGTGATCTCTGTCTGTCAAATAAATAAATAAAATCTTTAAAAAAAAAAGATTTTTCCATTTCTCCAGCAGAAATATGATTTGAAAATGCTAACAAAAGTCATCTTTTTAGGATCTTTTTTCTTTCTGCCCATTCTAAGCCTTGAATATAACTCAAGCCACAGTTTTTTGCAAGGTATAAGGAAAAGGGAGACTTGGAGGTAATCATAAAATTACATTTGATACATTTATTAATCAGTTTAATTCATGTATTGCTGTGTCACCAACAACCCAAAATGAAGACATAAGGAAACTGTGAATTCAAAAAAAAAAAAAAAAAATTGGAGCTTATAAAGGTTTTCTTTTAGAAGGAATTTTCTTTTCTATCAACACCAAAGGGAAAACTTATCCAAACAATTCCTAGAGTTGATCACGGTTCATTGAGGAACAAAACAGCAGAAACATATAATTTCATGGCAACTCCCACCAAGTACAACCTCTCATTACCAGCAACAAGGCAAATAATTTACTTAGCAACCCTGCTGCTGGCATTTAGCCTTTGTCTTTCTCACATCTGGTGCTCTAAGTATGATGCATTTAATAAACATGTTGATAAGCTGATAATTTATTCCTGGCACTATTTTTGCTTCTTTTTACACCAAACTTCATTCATGGGGTGGAAACATATTGACTGTCTCATTGCTAAGTGACCTTTCTTACTATGCTGATATGAGATTTTACAAAGCATGTGAACAAGCCTGGTCTTAGAAATAAAGCCTAGTATCAGCCATACGCTGACATTTTGTACCACAGCCAGAAGGGAAGCAGTCAGCCAAGGTGCCGTGGGAGGGAGAGCCACCTCCAGACATTCCCTGAAGGCATCTCAGAGTCACAACAACACGGGGAACTGATGGATTCCGTGACCTCCAGATGACAACGCGCTGTGTTTTATTTTGCCACCACATGTTAAGATGGAAAATCAAGTAGAGCTAATTTGATTTGGATTATGAAATTTTTATGTAAAAAACAGGCAGATGGAGATGTCAGATTGCTACAGAACCACCAAAGATTGTTTGATATGTCTTCTAAAACAGAGATTCATTCCACAAAATCGAAATGGAACTTCTTGGCATAAGGATGTCACCAGGCATCCATGTGGCCGCCACGGACTCTGAGGGGACAGACTGCGCCAGTGGTCACTCTCAGAGGACAACAGCTCAGCTCCTCCAGAGGCAGGCAGGTAGATCAATTCAGAAGTATGCTATGACAGACAAACACCCAGACCACGAATAAGAAGCAGCCTGATTCTACTCCTAGCTCTGCCATCAACATAGGGTCACATACCCTCAATCTCTGAGTCTCTAGCTCAGTTAGCTATTGCCACACAGCAAACCACCCCAGAACTTAGTAGCTAAAAACAACACCCACTTAGGATTTTCTCACAAATCTAAGGCTGAACTGGGAGAGGCTCAACTGAGCTCAGCTGGGGTCCACTGGCAGCTCGTTTGGGGGCTGGCAGTTCTAAGATGGCTTCAGCTGTGACAAATTGGTTCCATTTCAGGAAGTTTATCTCCACCTCCAGCACGCTAGCCCAGGATTGTTCTTATGGTGGTGAGGGGAATGAGGGAGAAACAGGGGAAGAGAGGAGGGAAGAACGGGAGAGGAGGGAAGGGCAAGGAATAGAGGGGATAAGAGAAAGAGTGAGGAAAGGAGGGAGGGAGAAAGGGAAAGAGAGGGAGACAGAGAGAGAGAGGGTGGTCTCTTGAGAGAGCTGGCCATCTAACACTTCTACAACATTCATTTGGTGTACCCTTTCCGCAAGTTTGTCTTGAGTAACCAGCGAGTCGGTCTCTGTGTAGAATTTATACAGTAAGTAGTGAAATATCATGAAGTAGATATAATAAGACATCAACACGTCCCGTCTTAGTGCTGTCCTCCGTAAGATACACAGACTTATCTCCTCACGAGAGATGAAGTCAGTAATGACATCTGGGGGCAGGGAACGGCCTATGAGACATTTTGTGTACTTCCGCCCCGTTCCACAAAGCTTTGCGGTGGTTTGGTACACGAATGCATCCACATAAATGCCAGCATACCATAAATACAAACAATGGATAAGAACTGAGAAAAACACAACTGAGGGTAGGAAATCAAGACCCAGGGTTAGGAGTGGTAAAGGACACGAGCTCAAATGTGCAAGCCGTCAGGACAATACCGCGACTCTTTGAGTCTTATATTTGGTTCTATTTTTCCTAGAAGTAAAAAAAAAAAAATGTCCTTCCTCAGGTATGGTCTACAAGTTGATCTGTGAAGGCAGAAACCTGCCAGCACACTCACCCCCTCCGCCCTCTGAGCACTGATGGAGAAACCCGTCAGCAGGTTCCAGGTGATGCACTTCCGGATCCGGGGTCTCGCCTGGCCGCATGGAATGCTGGGTAATACAGGGAGGCGGGGCAAGGAACACTCTGGGCTCTCAGCTGCAAGGTGCAGACTGTGGTCAGAAGAACGTGGGTTTGTGAAACAAGAGGCAGGGAAGTGAGACGGATTTTTCCATTCCTTCCAGCGACACAATGTTTCCTTTTAAAATAAATTCAGCTTTTAAAAATAAGTCAAAAAATAAATAAAAATTTTTAAAGTCAATATCTATATCAATAATTAGAGCACAGACGATGTATTTTTAAGACAAACTTGTAAAGTTATGACATAAGCACCTGGAGTCTGAGAAGCAGCTTTCTGGGATGTCCATTTATAAGCAGCAATGGTTCCCAGTGAACTTTCCAGGGTGAGTTAGTAGCAAATATCTTTCTGCCTGGAGTCTGTGCACCGTCGGGGTCCTGAAGATGGGATGCACTTATATCTACATTTATATGTAAGCATATGAAATGAGCTGAGTTTTACTACTATTTATTTTTTAAGGAGCTTTTAGTTTTATTTTAAAGATTTTATTTATTTACTTGAGAGAGAGGTGGAGATAGTGAGAGAGGGCACAGGTGGGGAGGAGAGGGAGAAGCAGGCTCCCCGCTAAGCAAAGACACCCCCCCTCCCCACCTACGTGGGACTTGATCCCAAGACTGGGATCATGACTCCAGCCAAAGGCAGAGGCTTAATTGACTAAGCCACCCTGGTGCTGCACTACTATTTAAATATTCTCTTTTTTGTTTGTTTTGTTTTTTAAATGCCAAGCCCAGTAGCTTCCAGACTTGTCTTTTTGTTTTGTTTTGTTTTTTAAGATTTTTATTTATTTGAGAGAGAAAGAACAACAGAGAATGAAAAGGAAGAGCGCCAGAGGGAGAAGCAGGCTCCCCACTGAGCAGGGAGCCCAATGTGGGACTCCATCCTGGGACTCCAGGATCATGACCTGAGCTGAAGGCAGTAGCTTAACCAACTGAGCCACCCAGGTGCCCTGTTTTGTTTACTTTTTTTAAAGATTTTATTTATTTATTTGAAAGAGAGAGAGAGAGCAACAAGCACCTCACCTGCTTGGTCAGCTTGCCAGGTGTGACCTGCTTGGGGCACCCCCTGTGGTTCTCTAGGTGTCTGGGGAGCGGTGAGGGAGTGGAAGTTCCCTAAGCAAGGAGCTGACACATTGTTTTGTTGTTACTGTTCACTTGCACCCAATGGCCCCATACTGGAGTTTAGATGTGTCTCAGTGGGTGTAATGCATGGAGCATCTGGTTTCAACTAAACTACCTTTCACAAAATGGAGAGAACTGAAGACAAATCCCCCAGATAATAAGCATAAGTAAACAAAAAAGAAATGGCACAGTCTGCATATCTCTGATTCTTCAGATGGGAAAGCTTTTTATCAGCCACGTTATGAGGTAAAGCAAGGTTCTGATCTATCCAACCAAAAGTCAGCCTCTAAACTTAAACTTAATAGAAAGACTACCTAAAATATGGATTTACCTACCCTCTTGTTAATTATGAACCTTGCCTTGAGTTTGTGTTGTGCCTGTTGTATTAGCTATGGGGAGCATGAAGCCATCAGGATTAGCAAGGCATTTTTAAAAGGAAGCAGCTTAAAGAAACATCATCATAATTGAGTGATATTGTTCTAGCAATTAATAATATAAGAAAAAAGTCACTAATTTTTATCTGTATGTCACCCTTTTAAAATTGCCATTTTATTCATGCTTTCTAATATAGATAACGTATTGATATCCTGGGATGGGTATATAATTTATAAATAAGCCCATATGGATTGGGAGAATATGCGGATATATTTTTTCATTCATGAGGGATGTAATTAAAACAGTTGGGATACCACTGCTTTAATTTAAAAATTACTGGCTGAATGGAATTATTAAACTTAGAATCACTACATTTGGAGAACAGCCATGTAATAATTATTTTAATATTAACAGAGTTGACTGAAGACTAGCCTTGCCTGGCGTGGACACCGGAACGGGTGATGGCAGCTGCATCCTCCATATCCACATCAGCCACGGGCCGCCCACCGCCCCCTGCCCCATCGCCACTGCTCACTGGCCGCCCCCGCCCCCCACCAGCCTGCAAAGAGCTGCCACCTCCACCACCACCCTTCCTGCCTTTCCGCCTTTTCCATCACCCTTTCCATAGTTCAAAATGAAGCTGTTCTCATTTCTGGAAGGAACCTTGCCCAGCAGATCAAGCAGGAAGTGCAGTGGGAGGTGGAAGATTGGGTGGCATTGGGCCACATGCTGCCAAGTTTGTTGGGAGTGTGGTTCTGGTTAGTAAGCATCCTGCAAGTCATTCCTCCAGCCTCAACAAAACCAGGGCAGCTGCAGATATGGGAATCACTGCACCATGGTGAAACTGACTTCAGTTTCAGAGGAAGAACTGTTGAACTGAATCCATAAACTAAATAATGATAACATAGGTGGTGGCCTCCTTGTTCAGCTGCCTCTTCCAGACCACACTGATGAGGGAGAGATCTGTAATACTGTTTCTCCAGACAAGGATGTTGATGGCTTTCATGTCATTCATGTAAGGCAAATGTGTTTGGACCAGTATTCCATGTTACCGATGACCTCACGGAGTGTCTAGGAAATAATTAAGCAAACTGGCATTCCAGCCCCAGGGAAGAATGTGATTGTGGCTAGAAGATCAAAAATGTTGGAATGCCCATTGCAATACTACTACACACAGATGGGGCATATGAATGACATAAAGGCAATGAGATTATAATATCTCATCCATATACTCCCAAACATACAGTTCTGGCAGATGTTATGGTCTCTAATACAGGAAGTCCAAATCTGATTACAACAGATATAACTAAGGAAGGAGCAGCACAACATTACTTGGCATCAGGGAAATACAAATAGGAACCACAATGAGATACCACTTCACAATAGTCAGAATAGCTAAAATTAACAAGTCAGGAAACAACAAATGTTGGCAAGGATGCAGAGAAAGGGGAACCCTCTTACACTGTTGGTGGGAATGACGTACTCTGGAAAACAGTATGGAGATTTCTCAAAAAGTTGAAAATAGAGCTACTACAACCCAACAATTGCACTACTGGGTATTTACTCCAAAGATACAAATGCATTGATCCAAAGGGGCACCTGCACCTCAATGTTTATAGCAGCAATTTCCACAATAGCCAAATTATGGAAAGAACCCAGATATGTATTGACAGATGAATGGATAAAGATGTGAGATGTATATATATAGGTATATATAATGGAATTATTAGCCAGCCAACAAAAAATGAAATCTTGCCATTTGCAATGACATGGCTGGAACTAGAGGATATTATGCAAAGCGAAATAAGTCAATCAGAGAAAGACAATTGACATATGATTTCACTCATATGTGGAATTAAAAAAAAAAAACCAGAGGAACATAGGGGACAGGAGGGAAAAAATAAAACAAGATGAAATCAGAGAGGGAGACAAACCATAAGACACTCTTAATCATAGAAACAAACTGAGGGTTGCTGGGGTGGGGGGGGAGGTGATGGGGTAACTGGTTGATGGGCATTAAGGAGGGCACATGATGTAATGAGCACTGGGTGTTATATAAGACTAATGAATCACTGACCTCTATTCCTGAAGCTAATAATACAATATATGTTAATTAACTGGATTTAAATTAAAATAATTTTTTTTTAAAGGAGGGAGCAGTAATCACCAATATGGGAATAAATAGACTTCAGGATCCCGTACTTATTAACCCCACATTGATTGGAGATGTGGATTTTGAAGGAGTCAGAAATAAAGCCAGTGACATCACTTCAGTCCCAGGGATGTTAGTCCCATGACAGTAGAAATCTTAATGAAGAATATCATTATCATTGCAAAAAAGGTGCTGAGGCTTGAAGAGCAGGAAGTATTGAACCCCAAGGAGCTTGGAGTAGCAACTAATTAACTGTTGCGTTTTCTGTCGTGAATACCACTCCAAGCTACTTCAAGAGACAAAACAAGCCAATAGAAAAGCAATATTTTTTCATTTATTTTATTGAAATTGTTTTAAATGATTTAAAATGGTTGTATTTATTGAAAGCTTAAACAGGTGGGTGTCTGTGCATAGTTCTGCAGTACCTCACCACAGAGCATGCCAATATCATTCTGGGTCATGTAATCCAGACAAGAGAAGCCATTCACCTACAGATTAACATGGCAAACATTGTCACATTGAGAATGGATGCTTAACTTTGTCAAGCCACTTCAGTTAAAATTAGCCTTTTCTACAATTGCATTTCCCAACTTGTATTCCAATAAGAGTTGATACTCACTTTAGGTTCCAAAACTTTCGAGTTCAGCTGGTCAAACCAAAGGAAAAATGTTCCTAGAGAAAATCAAGGAAATGATCAAAAGGAAAAAATGCTAATTGAGTAAAAAAAAATTACTCTAATTTACATACATATTGTATGTAAAAACCACACTTTAATGGTGCCCTAAGCTGTCGTCTTTGGCTTAGTCACTGAAAAAAGTTTAGAGTTGCTCTACATGGGGTTAATTCTCTTTTTATGTGTTACATTTATGAGGTTTCCCATTTTTTTCCAGGATTGAAAGGCTTATTTTATTTTATAGATTATTGTGTATTTTCATATTTGGCTTTTCCTATATTCTTGAACTTCATTGTCACATCTTTGTACTGTTGGGGGTGTCCATGTGGTTTCTTTGGTATATCTTGAAACCTTTTTATGAAAAACAAAACTTGGGACTGATCATCATTAGAGCACCTGGCATAAGTGTGCAACTAACTTTTCCACTGAAGACTTGTCAGCAGCTGCCTGCTTTTCTCTGATGTACCTATTAGGCTTTCCCTGATGGGTTCTTGAGAACTTGAATTAATATTGAATTTAATCAGACTTACTGATTTAAAGGGGTTTTTGTTTGCTTCATTTTTTTTTTAATAAAGCACTTCTGAGTGGTGTGGAAAAAAAAAATAAAGACTAGTCTTGGGGCGCCTGTGTGGCTCAGTGGGTTAAGCCTCTGCCTTCGGCTCAGGTCATGATCTCAGTGTCCTGGGATCAAGCCCCGCATCGGGCTCTCTGCTCAGCGGGAGCCTGCTTCCCCCTCTCTCTCTGCCTGCTTCTCTGCCTACTTGTGATATATCTCTCTCTGTCAAATAAATAAATAAAATCTTTAAAAAAAATAAAAAAGACTAGTCTTACCATTAGTGGTGTGATCACAGGATGCCTCACCCACACAGGCCACATCCAGTGTGTGACATTAATATTTGTGTGCAGGAAGAAACTCACTCACTATTTTCCATGACCAGCAAACAGGCATCCACATTTACTAAAGTAGTTTCAAAGCATTAATATGGAACTAATACAAAAGGGTTTGCAGAACCCAACCCTGCTTTGTGCAACTGGACACTATTAGTTGAATCATCAAAAGGTAAGCCAGAAAAAACCTAAGTGTCTGTCCATTGATGAGTGGTAAAGAAGATGTGACTTATATGTATATGTATATGCATCATTCACTCATGATAAAGGAAATTCTGCTATTTGCAACAACATGGATGGACCTTGAGGGTATTATACTCAGTGAGATAAGTCAGGTAAAGGAAGGCAAATACTGTATTATCTCACTTACATATGCAACTTAAAAAGCTGAACTCTTAAATTAAAACAGCAAGTAGAGTGGTGGTTACCAGGAACTGGAGGTGGGAGAACAGGAGCAATGTTGTTTAATAGTACAGGCTTGCAACTAGTGGATAACTAAGTCCTGGAGATTTCATGCACAGTATAGTAATTATAGACAACACTCCTGTATTATGAACATCAAGCTTGCTAAGACCCAAATCTTAATTTTTTCCACCACACACACACAAAAAAAAGAAATAGAAATTACACAATGTGATGGAGGAGCGAAGCGTCACTACAATAATAATCGTGACTTAAGCAGATATCAACAGCTATGAATCCATACAGAATTCATTCAGTCTGAGCCAAAGCTGGCTACTCTCATAGAGCCACATATCAAGGAAAGGTCAATAAAAGTTTTGAGCAAAGTGCAGGAGACAGCATGGCCATGAATGGACAAGCCAAGGAAAATTTTGCTTCTCATACAAAATGTCGGCCTGGAAACCCAGACGGCAGGATAGAGAGAAGAGAGCTATGACAATGAGGTGAATGAAATACCTACTGTGCACAAAATGGTTGTCGTTTTAAAAATGGGGGTCCCAGGGCGCCTGGGTGGCTCAGTGGGTTAAAGCCTCCGCCTTCAGCTCAGGTCATGATCCCAGGGTCCTGGGATAGAGCCCCGTGTCGGGCTCTCTGCTCAGCAGGGAGCCTGCTTCCTCCTCTCTCTCTGCCTGCCTCTCTACCTATTTGTGATCTCTGTCTGTCAAATAAATAAATAAAATCTTTAAAAAAAAAACCACTTTAATAAAAAATAAATAAATAAAAATGGGGGTCCCATGTTCTTTGAGCCTAATCAGATAGAACTGTGTCTATTGCCATGAATATTTGTGCCCCCAAAACCCATATGTTGAATCCTAACCCCAAAGGTTATGTATGATGTTAGGAAATGGGGTCTTTGGAAGGGGATTAGGTCATGAGGAATCTGTCTTATAGAATCAGAGCCTTCTAGAAAAGGCTGTGCAGAAGTCCCTATCCCCTTCCACCATGTGAGGACACAAAGAGAAATAGTGCCTATGGACCAGGAAAAGAGCCCTCTCCAGAACACAACCATGTTGGCACCTTGATCTTGGACATTCCAGCATTCAGAACTGTGAGAAATAAATTTCCATTGTGTATAAGTCATCCAGGCAGTAGTATTTTGTTATAGCAACTGGAATGAACTAAGACATCAATGAAGTTCACTTAAGTTATGAGGTTGATAAGGATTGGTACTTACCAATATGAAAAATAGACTAGCTCCAGTGGTAAAGGGTTCATCCGCCATCTTATTTAAGCATTTTATGAGGAATGTTACAAGACCTCAGCTGAAAGGAGCATGGGAGTCTATCACATTTGAATCACTTTCCCAAGGGCCTTAAGAAATAGGTCCCTTGAGGTGCCTGGGTGGCTCATTCATTTAAGCATCAGACTCTTGATCTCAGTTCAGGTCTTAATCTCAGGGTCATGAGTTCAAGCCCCAATTGAGCTCCATGCTGGGCATGGAGCCTACTTAAAAAGAAAAAAAAAAAAAATGGAAATAAATAGGTCCCTTAAAGAAGAGCAACCTACAATAAAATCAGTGAAAGAAGGTCTGTAATCTTGAAGACATGTAATTCAAAAGGGGTAAATGATGAAAGGAAGGAAGCTCTCTTGGCTCGAAAGCATAGGTCATAGCCCCCACAGAACAGAAAAACCAAAGTCAGAGAATAAAAAGTTATAGCAGTTTTCCAGGATCTACCAAAGAAAGGAGTTTCTGA
This sequence comes from Mellivora capensis, assembly GCA_004024625.1. Taxonomy (NCBI): domain Eukaryota; kingdom Metazoa; phylum Chordata; class Mammalia; order Carnivora; family Mustelidae; genus Mellivora; species Mellivora capensis. The sequence goes on from PISX010009063.1 coordinate 10,379, forward strand.
CATTTCCTTATTCTTTAGACCAATGTAACCATAAATACAGATGAATCATAAATGAGAAGGGTCTTTGCAGAATAAGCAGCTGTCTCTGCTCTGGTCCTCATGCCTCAGTCAGTCTCCTGAGGAGTCTTTGGGCTCCTGCACAGATGTGTATACTAAGAAAAGGATTCCTTTCCCCAGTGGCAGGAGCTGAAACTAGGCTAGGTGTGGCTCCCTGCAAACAAATAAGTAGGACGGGGCACCTGGGTGGCTCAGTCAGTTAAGCCTCTGCCTTTAGCATAGGTCATGATCCCAGTGCCCTGGGATTGACTCCTGCATCAGGCTCTCTGCTCAGCGGAGAGTCTGCTTATCCCTCCCTCTGCCCCTGCTTGTGCGCTTGCTCTCACTCTCTCAAATAAATAAATAAAATCTTTAAAAAAAAAATTAAGGCAGAACAACACCTGTGAATTTAGTCCTTGTGACTCCCTCCAAATCTGATTTTCCACATGTGTACAACTAGGCTACATAGCCAGCAAACGGAGGCTCCAAATCATCAAAAGCTCATGTCCCTCAAAATGAGCTGCTTGCCTTATCTATTTCATCATTCATTAATGTGTTCAAATATTTACTGAGTACCCACTGTGTGCCAGGCAGTGTTCTGGGTGCTGGAGTGAACAAGAGATAAAATCTAGGCAGACAAAAAATACAATAAATAGGTGAATTATAGTGTTAGATAGTAATAAGTACTAAGTATGGCAGAGGAGGCAAACCTAAAAGAGGGAAGGAGTTCCACTGCTGTGTTGGTGGTGGCGGTGGGCGGGGGGGGACTGTCATTTTAGATAAAGTGGCCCAGGGAAGCCATCAATGAGAAGGCCACATTTGAGCAAATTCTGGAAGGAGATGAGAAGGAACAATGTGATATTGAGGGAAAGAACATTCCCGGAAAAGACAACAGCCAGTGCAAAGACCATGGAGTAGGAGCGTGCTTGACATGTTTAAGGAAGAACTCAAGAGGAATGAGCAACGAAGAGTGTAGATGAGGCAGGGAAGGTAATGAAACTATAAGGGAGTGGGGTGGGAAGGAGGCTTTGTTATCACTTTAGTTTTTTTTTTTTTACTCAGGGTCCATGGGAAGTCCTGGGAGAGAGTTAATCCCCACAGTAACCCTATAAAATTGGAGTGATTATGGGTGATTATGAGTGATTATGGGTGAGGAATCAAAGGCTCACAAAGCTGAGGAGCTTGCTCATCAAGGTCACCCTGTGAGGAAGGACCCAGGGGCTCTGACTTCAGAGTCTAAACCCCTAGGCCTCAGGCCACATGGCCTCAGTTTGGTTTTAACACCCACACAAATGACTCCAGCAGGAGCCTAGCAGGCTGCCCTGGCTGGCACCCCAGGGCGGGTGGAGGTAGAATCTGGGGGAGTCTGGAGCTGAGAGCTCAACGACTGGGTGCGCTTATCACAAGAAAAAGCAGCAAGATGCCAAAGGTGTTTGGTTCTGCTCTTCCAAAGAAGGTCCAAAGAGAGGAGGTTCCCACTGCGGAGCAGCTGGAGGGGAATCAGGAAGGAGAGGCTGGGCCAGATGACCTGACCCTGACCGGGGCGTCCTAAATGCCAGGCTAAGGGGTCTGGGCTTCATCCTCCAGGCCAGTGGCTTTCAAACTTCGTTTGTTCGTGCTGCTTTTTAGCAGCGGGACTCACTACAATAATATATTCCATGGGAAGTCTGATAAGCCAAGCAGGCTAGGAGAAGCAGAGAGCCTGAATTCCTGCAGATGTGGCCCCTCATTCCCCCTGGAGAGTGGCTGGGGGTGGGGCAGGCACGGTAAAGCCCTTGGGTGGGGGGGCGCAGGAGGGGGAGGATGGGGGGAGGGAAGCACTGGGGAGACAAAGGGAAGATTGCTGTGAGCTGAGTTTTTGTCTTCCTTCCTGTCTTTCCTTCCTACTTTTTCTTTCTTTCCTTCCTTCTTAATAACTTAGGCAAAAAGCTTGAATACAGCACACTAGCCTTTCTGATACCCACTGAAATATGCAAACCACGGCCCCAGGTACACAGCGTTCAAAAGGAAGTTCTCCCCTCCCCCTCTTCCTCCTCTTCTTCCTCTTCTCTTCCTCTTTCTCCATGTTCATCTTGTCTTTTCCTTTCTTTCCTTTTTTTAGTGTTAGCAAAGCATCAAATACTAACAAAAGAACACACTGTCTTTTCAAGCATCAGCGTCTGGGGCACCTCGGCATGGAAGCCACGTGTGATGTTCATTGAAGCCTCGGGTCTAATACGGAACCAGCCATAAAACACGTACTCAATAAATGTCTGTTGAATTATGAATGACATAAGGGATAATATGTAGAGTTTTTAAAGTTTATTAATTTCAGACACTAACTTCCTCTACTCTTATAAGAAAAGAAAAGAAAAGAAAAGAAAAAAGAAAAAAAGAATTAGTAGCAGCATCTTTCAGATATACAGTTGCTGATGACTGATCTTGACATTTCTTGGTCCGAGCTTCTAATAACCAGCACTGCCTGGCTTCTACAGACTAATGGCTTTTCGTATTCTTAATAATGAGCCTCCAGCTCTGCAAAACTCTGAGTCACTACAGGAGCACAAATTATGTTGCATTTTAGAGCTATGTGTTGCCTGAGCCCAGCATATGCTGATAGTGACTTTAATGCCTCACTGGAAATATCGAACCAAAAACTGAATGATGGTCAGAGGTAAATAGAAGGAACTCTTAAATTACAAGGGGAGGGAAGAGGCAGGTTGGATGGTGTTGGGCTCTGCTAATAGAATGTGCCATGGTCATGATTTGCAATTTTAAAGAACTGGCAATAGAATACAGCAAGGTTTATACCAATAGGAAACTATTCTGTTCTACCTACCGGAATACCACACAAGGAAGGGAGATAGGCTTATATATACTGACATGGGAAGAAACCCATGATCTATTTTCTTGAAATAGATTATAAAATAAATCATAAAAATTTTTTAATTTGTTTTGAAAATGCAAATAACAGAAGATTATGTATATGTAAACAGTTTAATTTTAATTTATAAAAGTAAATTTTGTGTGTTTGGGGGAAGAAGGAAGAGTTTTAAATGTGCATACAAAAATCCAGTGGCTGTAGACCAGGCTATTGGTGGTGAGCTCTGGGAAGTGAGACCAGAAGGGGCCAGGAAGAGATAGGCTTTCACCTGTACATACTCTCTATATATTCATCTTGTTTGAATTTTTACAGGTATGTAGCATTGTGAATATATACATAATCAGGTGCAGCAACTTCCCATTAACCAACATATAAATTTCCTCTTTCTTACAAAGGCGAGCTCAGCCCAGTCAGAGTCAGGAGACCCTATCCATTCTGCCTCTGACCCAACCAGCTGTGTGTCCTTAGACAAGTTACTTCACCTTTTGGATCTCTATCAAGAAGATGGAAACAAATTTCTTCTACACTTCTTCCTAAGCTCAGAATTCCTAAACAGGAAAGAAACTTTACCTAAGCGTACATTTAAAAACAGGATTCAGCCACACGTACCTAAATATATTACCTTCGTAAATCAAACAGTTCAAAACTTTGAAGAAAAACAATTCAGTGGGAACTTTCTTTTCATCCATTGGACTTTTACCCCGGCCTCGTGCTAACTTTTCAACAACCAACCATACTCATTTGCCCACAAGATAACTTTTCTCCATTCTCTGATGTTGTACACAGCTCGCCCAGTACACGGCTCGCCCAAAGTTACCAAAAGTTGCAAATGTTTATCCCACAGTCTCCTTCACCATGCATATTTATAACTTCTGTCTTCTGAAAAAAAAATATGGAGTTATAAAAGAGTTTGCTGTGAGTATATCTAACCAGCCATTAGGCCAAGCAAACTTCATGACAAAGCAAGAGTTACGAAGAGAGACAAAATGATTTATCTTGAGCCTAAGTATCAGAATGGATAATCTATCAACACCATGAGATTCCATGTAAACCCAAGAAACCAGGAAATTGGTTATATTTCAGTAATGTTTTAATAATAAATACATTTTTAGTTCAAGCCAGTCTAACAGATTGTGTTTATCAGTGAGATGGAGCATGATTAATAAATAGGCCTACTTAAATGCCTTTTTAAATGATTTGATGACTACATGAAGAAATATGGCCCGGAGCATAAATACGTTGAATTGTCAACAGGGACATTAATGAAGGATTTCCACGAATCTCCATAAAAGTCTGTGGCTCTTGGATAGTCAGGCCCGGGTTGTATAGCCACACCCAGCCTTGGCCACCCTTGCTTGAGGGAAGCTCTGTTACAATGACCCCGCTAGGAAAGTCTAGTCAGGACTTGTGTTCCATGATCCCTGACTGTCCTGGGCTTTGGAGTAGGAGAAGACAAATTCAAATCCATCCCCACCTTCCAGTAGGGCAAGCCACATACACTTCCTGAACTTCAGTTCTCTCATCTGTAAAGTAGGGATAATCCATACACAACAACACAGGAAGGTGGTCACCCACCATGAAAGAATACAGGCAAATTGACTTACCCTTGGTGCGCTGGACAGAGTAAGCACTCCATAAATATTATTTTCCTTCCATCCAAAGATCCTGTTTCCAAAACCACCGGATACCAGGGTGCATTTAGGGTGCGTATTACGCCCTTGGTCTGATGATTTTGCTGAGGCAAAATGGACTACCGTGTATTCCAAAGTAAGTTGCTCGAGCCCCCAGTCTATTTTCTGATTTATAAGATTGGAATAATGTCTCCTTGCCAGCCTACTGCATAGGGATGTCATGAAGACTGAGATCTTCTATTTCTCTAAGTAATGAAGTGTTCCTACAAGTGTAAGCAGTAACATCATCATGACCATCCCTTCAGATGAAATTGCAGGTACTGCTTCAAATTCTAAGGAGAGAAAGAACCTTGTAGAACACAAAAGCTCTCTCCTGGATTTTGCCATTGGGAAGGAGCGCAGCCTAATTCCCCCTAGTCCTTGGGCACCCATCCTGCACGCAAATGAGCACCATGAAGAGAAATAAAATGTAGACAGGGCAGAACTTGAGACTAGAACCCAATGGCTTTCTGACACAATAGGCCGTTTAAGACTTTCAGGAAGAGAGAGCCACGCTCCTTCTTCTGAGAGGAGCCACCCTTCCCAGCGCCTCAGAGCCAGGAAGCTCACTCCCAAACCCCAGAGCCTATTGCTGACATTTTGTTTCAATTTGACTGTTTTTGTCTGATGTCCAGCCCAAGACCGACAACATGATACACTTTTATTTTTCCTCCAGAAAGCAAACAAATATAAGGCTTTGGGCAACAGGGGGAAAAAAGGCCAAATGTGGCTATTATTCCTCATTAAAACTTAAAGTGTCAGGCTCTAAACCCCAAGGAAGCTGCCAAGAGGCAATAGCTGGGAGACATTTATTGACTAGAGGAAGGCAGTGATAGATAATGAGAGAAGGAAAATCCAATTGTGTTTTCCCCATCCCTCACTGATGTTTTCCAGGGCTCTCGGTCGGAAGCCTGGACCGTAGCAGGAGTTCCCGTCACATACTGAAAATGACATTTGTCATCCTGGAACCCCAGCTGCTCCTTCCAAGTCATCTCCGCCTCCTTCAGACCAGGAGGGGTGAGATGGGGGTCCTCGGAGCACAGTGAAGCCTGCCACACAGGCAGCTGGGCCTCAGGCCCCAGACTTTGCCAACTATTCCTGACTCATCACTCATGAAAGCAAAAACTCATTATCTCATTTAATCCTCACTGCAGCCCATGGGGAGGTCCTCTTTTCGTCTTCATTTTTTTAATATGAGGAAATTCAGGTTTAGAGAAATTAAGTAATTGGAGAGAGATTAAAACTATTAACTGAGGACTCAGGAGGCAATCAAGCAGCCTCTCTGAGGGGGTGGGAGTAGAAAGGCAAAGCGCGCCCTTTTCAAAATGCTTATGCTTCCTCCATTTTCTAGTTGCTCATGAGTAACGGGGGAGGGGAGCAGGTGGGAACGTTGAGAATACGGGACACAGCAGGCGTGCCTGGACACGGGAGGGGCACGGTGGCCCGCAGTAAGCACTAAGTCAATGGCAGGTGTCACCAAGAATCCTCATGGCATCCCTGTGGGGAATCTGCCTCCATTTACCCAGGAGGGTACTGAGGCTTCACCACATAGATATGGGCCCACAGCCATCCAGATGGGAGACGGAGTTGCTGGAAGGGGTGCCCAGTTTCCACCCAGTCTAGAACCCTTCCCGCCACCTCAGCCTCCCCACAAACTCTTCCAGCATTCCGGGGGTACGCCCCGTGCTGCACTATGTGCTTAGTATTTTATTCAGTGCACACAACAGCCTGGGGAAGATGGTGTGTCATTGTGTATCTAACATTACCTAGGAGGAGAGCTTTGAAACTTCCAGACAAAATGCACTTGTCTCTACTTTTCGATCCTTGTTGTTAAACCAAGACAGCATTCTGAGAACTGTCAGGCAGGGAACACATCACCTATTTTTACAATATTTCAGGTCTGGAACTGAAAGACTTAACTTAGAAGAGGAAAAAAAAAAAATCAAATAAAAGGGGGAGAAGATTAAAGTTCTCCGAATGTTTTTTATGGGTTTTTTGTTTTTTGTTTTTTTAAAGGAGAGAAGCTTCTTTCTCATCTGATTCGGGCAGCCCAGGAAACGAACGATGCCTCAGGTCATCCTTTGACAGCTTTCCAACATAAGGACTCTGCAGACCATCAAGACCCTAACTCTACTCCTTTGAAGCTGGCACTGAGGTCATTTTAAATAACATTTTAATTTCTTCATCCCAACCTGACAGAATTATGCGGTTGCATCTGAAGATCCTTTATGACATTATGTTCTCAGATTAGCTGTGAATCAGGAATGAGTCTGCCCCAGAGCTGCTCCATTTACCTGAAATGATAAAGTGAAAATCGCATGTGTAATAATGCATGTCTGACTTGTACTGTTTTGTAAAACTTTGAGAGGAAAATTTTGGAACCAGAGGAAAAATGTAAAACCTCACTTTTGAGGGGCTGAGTTCTACTCCGAATATTAAGGGCAGGGTTCTGAATTTACGATAGCCTTCTAAGACCTACTCTTCTGGGGAGGAAGAGGATTGTGACTCGGGGGCTGCGGGACATGGAGGAGTCCTCGCCGACTGAGAGGATTCGGGTCCTGTATGGCTCAGGGGTGTAGTTACTGTCCCACAAGGCATTATGCTGTCTGTTTTCTGTGTTTTTTGTTATATTTAATAATTCTTAAAAGTTTGGGGTGCCTGGATGGCTCAGTGGGTTGAGGCCTCTGCCTTCGGCTCAGGTCATGATCCCAGCCAGGGTCCTGGGATCGAGTCCCGCATCAGGCTCTCTGCTCAGTGGGGAGCCTGCTTCCTCCTCTCTCTCTGCCTGCCTCTCTGCCTACTTGTGATCTCAGTCTCTCAAATAAATAAATAAAAATCTTTAAATAAAAAAAATAATTCTTAAAAGTTTGCTTGTTTGTGTTAAAGAGTCCCACTATGGAGAAGGCAAGATGGTAAGTTCATGGGTTTAAGATCCCTTGTATCTGTTCACTGTGGATTCTTTAGGACCTAGAAAAGTACTTGACCCTCAGCAGGGACTTGACCAAGATTCACTGAAGAAGATTACACAGATGAAAAGGACATTTGTTCATCCAGTCCCTCACTGAGATAGCATGCTTGATAAAATAAGATACCAACTGAGGGTTAGGCTCATTCAGTACGTCTGGGTTGGGGACTGGGAATCAGAATTATTTTTAACTTTTTAATTATGAATATTTTCAAACATATGGAAAAATAGAGTATAATGACACCCATATACCTATTATCTAGATTAACAGTTGCTCACATTTTTATCATACTTGCCTCACCAATTTTTTTTACTAAAGGTTTTTAAAGAAATTACATGGACATCACAAAAATAGTATTTTCCTTGTTAAAATCAATACCATTATACTGCTTCGAAAAATCATGATAATTCTTTATTATTATTATCTAATACCTAATCCATATTCAAATTTCACCAATTGCTCCAAAAATACATATTTCTCCCAGTTCAGTCCTACCAAGATCCAATCACATAATGTTTGTTGGTTATATTTCTTTAGTCATCTATAACCTAAAACAATCCTCCCTCTGCCCCATTCTTAGGCATGACTTGGGGGGACCAGGCCAGGCGTCCCTCAGAATGGCCCACTTTCTGTATTTGTAGTGTCATGTGGTTTATTCCACTCATTCATGCATTCCCTATAAACTAGAGTTTGGAGCTAGAGGCTGGATTACATCCAGGTTAAACATTTTAAGCAAGATGTCATTATTTATGCTGTATGACATTGCAACACACTGTGAGGTGTATCATATCTAATTGAACCATTATTGGTGAACCAGAGATAGCTTCCCCCCTCCACTGTAAATTTCCATTTTTCTTTTTAAACCATCAGATCATCTGTGGAGCAATACTTTGACTGCACTACAGTACCCAATTCTCCATGAGTATATCACCTAATGGCTTTATCATCCATGGATGATTCTTGTCTTAATCAATTCCTTCATTAGGGGTTGAAAATGGTGATTTTTTTTCTATTTCTTTCATTTATTCTATATTTATTAGTTGATGACCTTTATGAGAAGGAGAGAGGAAGAGCAAGAGATTTGTCTCATCAACTGCTCCTTCTGGAAAGGCAAAGTAAATATTTATTTATCTTGAGTTATCACTTTTCAGATTAATGATTAGGTGAAAAATGGTGTTTTGTTTGTTTTGTTTTGTCTTTGGTTTTCTCTTTTTTGAGTATCATTTTATAGACCTACAGATTTGTATAGTCAGCATGTTTCATCCCATTGCATTCATTCTTTTTGAAGCTCAAATTTATCCACCTTTGTCCTATAAGACTCCTTCTTAAATTGGCTCTTTTTCTAGCCCAGCAAGGTATCCCAGGCTCATTCCTTCACCCAGACCCCAAATCAGCCATTTTCCTAAGGAGTCCTAGAAACCAAAATCTGCTTGCTAGGGGTACTCACTGTCCCTGGATCGTCAGTGGATGGATATCAATGGATAAAGGTAGGAGGAAATAAACATGTGTATATTTTTAAATCATATGTTCATATGGAAATTTCCAATTCAAATTAAACAATACAGAGCTTCTACCTCAAGCAAATGAGAGATGGGAGATTAATTGCAAAAAGGTGGATTGGGCAAATAAGTAAATCTATTAAGGAAAATGGGAGCCAGATGATTCTGTGTCAGAGAAAGAAGTAACAAATCATAGAAAGGGAGAAAATTAGAATGAATGCTGTGATATGAAATAGGAACTGGAGCTATTAAGTGGACCTCAGTTTTCAAAATATATTCATAGATATAGAAATAAATATAGATGTAAATTTATACACACACAGACATATATGTATATTCATCTGTCCACTGATATGACCTGAGAGGAGATGCCACAATAATAACAAGCACAGCTAGCACACAAATCTTAGTTTCTAAACATCATTCTCCAGTAAAAGGAATCCGGTATCCTTGGAGAAGTGAATGCTTCCCGGGCTAGGGCAGGGAAAGTCTGTTTAAACACCTTGTGCCAGAAAGCAAGGAAGTACTCCAAAAATAATGAAACCACCTCAGAAGGACACAGAAACCATCTTGAAGAGGCTCTTACTAGTCAAATCTGGCATAGTTTGAGCCTCAAAATAATGCTAGTAAAAAACTGTAATCCATTAATAGAATAGGAAACCATGATATTAATTAAATAATCCAAAGTTTGTTGAGGAACAGGATATTTACACACTCTCGAAGTCTCTTCCCGCCACCTACTTATTAATCATGAAGGGAAAGAGAGTAACTATCAAGTGATCAGAGTCAACATCATCAGTGATGGGACAACTTGAAATTTTGAAATGAGATCACACGTCATTTTTGTGATGTTTCTTCCAAAATGCACAGCCTTGAATCTAATCATGAGGAAATATCAGACAACCCAAATCAAAGGATAGTCTTCAACATAATGGGTCAGCAATATTCAAAACCTTCAGAAGGTCATGGAGTAAAGACTAAGGAACTGGGATGCCTGGATGTCTCAGTGCGTTAAGCATCTGCCTTCAGCTCAAGTCATGATCCCAGGGTCCCAGGACTGAACCCCATGTGAGGCTTCTGTTTCTCCCACTGCCTGCTGCCCCCCCAACTTATGCTCTCTCTGACAAATAAATTTTAAAAATCTTTAAAAAAAGTTTTTAGAACTCTTCAAGACTTTAGGAGATTTAACAACCTGACACTAAATGTAGCAGTGATTCTAGGCAAGGATTCTTTTGCTCTAAAGTACACTCAGAGACTGAAACTTGGATGGGGTCTAGGGTTTCCATACTTACAATGTTTCCATGTTAATGTCCTGATTTGATGAATGTAACATGTTTCAGGGAAATGCACACTAAATTTTGGGGGGTGAAGGAAGCACCATTTTGGCAATTTACTCTATATGATTCTGAAAAAAATTATTTGCACCAGACTTGCAATTTTTCTTAACTTTAAGATTATTTAAAGTTTCAGATAGGTTACCATTTTTATTAGTTTCTGATTTAACCTTCCAGTGGTTTGTGGGGAGCAAAATTAAGAAAAATACATAAATTCTTATGTCCTCCCTTCTTGAGCAAAAGCAGTATCACACACACTGTTCCTCATTCTGGTTTTTGTTTTGTTTTGTTTTGTTTTTACACTTAACAAAGTATTCTAGTAGCATTTCACATCAGTACATGGAGATCTTCCTCATTCCTTTCATGACTGCATAGTGCTCCATGGAGTAGCTGGACTTATCCTCCAGCCCTCTATTGATGCTCATTGGAATTATTTCCAATATTTTTAAATTGTAGAAAGGAAGGAAGGAAGGGGAAGAGCACATTATGATGAATAACTTTTATACGTCTGTTATTTTGTATTTATGCAGGTATATGTCTAGGATACATTTTCAGGAGTGAAATTGCTGCACCAAAGAAGAAATGCTTCTTTAGTTTATTACTCTATAACATATTGCCATATGCCCCTGCTTAGTATCAGTGTGCATTCCCACCAACAGCACATGAAAGGATCTGTTTCCCCTACAAGTCTCACAAACAGAATGGGTCTTGGGTCTTAGATTTTTACCATTCCAACAAATAATTTGCATTTGTTTTATTGTGAGTGTGGTTGTGAGTCCTTTCATATTTTTAAAGGTCACAGGAATTTTGTTAAGCCCCACAGGTGAATCTGATCGGTGCCAGGTTTGGAAACTGCTTTTCTGTCCTTTGTGTTTTGGGCAGTTAAGAAATGCTGAACTTGGGGCGCCTGGGTGGCTCAGTTGGTTAAGTGGCTGCCTTCTGCTCACATCATGATCCCAGTGTCCTGGGATCGAGCCCTGCATTAGCCTCCCTACTCAGCAGAGAGCCTGCTTCTCCCTCTCCCTCTGCCTGCTGCTCTGCCTACTTGTGCTTTCTCTCTGTCAAATAAATAAACAAAATCTTAAAAACAAAAAAAAAAACAAAAACCCAACTCTCAAAAAGAAGAAGTGCTGAACTAGAAAATCTGCTCATGTTTATTGATTTTCACTGGAGTTTAGATAGATAAGGGAAGATAAGTTTAATCTACCCAAATATCATATCCTCTGTGAAAATTTCTCCAAATTCACTGAGCTGGTTTTAGCATGGTTTCCTCTGGCATGTGGTACATACCTCTATTAGCATTTCTCTTATCAAATTAAACTTATTTGTCTAAATGACTTCCTCCTGGGTTTTTGAGCCTTGGAAGGTAAAACACTATACCTTATTCATCTTCAGATCCTTAGAGTCAAGTCTACTTTCTGGCACACAGTAGATACTCAATAAGTGCGAGTCTGAATAAATAATCGATAACACTGGTTTTCAATTCATGCTCACATCTAGCACATCATTTCTTAGTAAAAAGACACAACAGAAAGGAAACGGTTTTCCTTCTTAGATAACTTGAACTTTGAAGGACTGCTTATTCCAGGCTTCTGATCTCTGTCTAGATTTGGCTAGCTTCACTAAGGAAACAAGTCAGTCTCCAAACCTCCTGCTTCCCTTCCTTTGCCAGGGGGTAGGTGTGGGAGCCCAGCTCCTTCCACAGTGACATCTTCTGGTGCTGCCCAGAGGGAATGCTCCACAACCTTAATCCCTGCCTTAGCAGCAGCATCTGTCACATTTCCAGAACGTCTGGAGTAGAGTAATCATGGGATGCCTCTCTGATGCTTTTCCTTCCTCCCTCCATGCTCTAAGGAGCTGCACCTCTGGCAACTCACTTCATCTTTGAAATTTCATTACACTGAAGTTAAAGCCCAATCATTTGAATCCAGAAGATGACAAGCATAATGTTCTGCCTTGACTACTGTAGTTCCATTTTTCCACCCAAGGGGAGAAGGTCTTAAACATAAAGCCATTGCTATTAATGATACACCTTAGGAAACCAAGCTCTCTTTCTAACAGTCTCCTGCCTAGCTGATGGTCATATTTATTCTGAGAAATACTTTAAATCTTTTTAGAAACAGCCATGTTCCTATTACAAAGCATTACTATAAAATTGCATGCTAAAAATGCCGGGAGCCACAGCTGCACACAAAGCTGTAATCAGAGAATAGGCACCTTAAGTCACATCATTTATAAGTTAATTTAAAAACATATGAAGATTGAAGTTCTGATCTTCAAAAAGCTGTTCTGTGTGATAATAATTGCATTTGTTACTTCAATATTCTTTTCCTTTCCTAGTCCCCCAAATATATCTGTACACTTCTATTACAATAGAAATAAGTTCTAGCGGCGCCTGGGTGGCTCAGTGGGTTAAAACCTCTGCCTTCAGCTCGGGTCATGACCCCAGGGTCCTGGGATCGAGCCCCGCATCGGGCTCTCTGCTCGGCAGGGAGCCTGCTTCTTTCTCTCTCTCTGCCTGCCTCTCTGCCTACTTGTGATCTCTGTCTGTCAAATAAATAAAAATAAAATCTTAAAAAAAAAAAAAGAAAAAAAGAAATAAGTTCTAAACTATCCATTGCTATTCAGTTTTTTTTTAATTTTGGTTCAAAATCAAAGACATTAGTTAGAATTCCAGGTTGGTCAGGAAGAATGTTGAGCCATCTCATTTGAGAGCTGAAAGAAAGTGAAATGTGAAGAAATAAAAAGAAAGGAGCACCCCAGCAGAATGGCCCGTGCTCCAGCCTGGCTCAGAGATGGTGGTGGGAGCCGACAGAAGGCTCTGAGGAATTTCCCTGTGCTGTCATGTTCTAGTTCCCTAGTCAGGCAATATCAAGGGCCACACCCCCGACCAAGACAGAGGATGTAAGAAATGGAAATAGTGAAGACAACAACTGAAATGCATAAATCAAATAACATTAAGTTAATAAATTGCACCAACTACTGTCTAATAAAAGATTAGAGTAGAAATCCAATTTTTTTTTGCTTTTTTCTGTGATGTTATAGAAATACATTTTAAAAAATAAAAGACCTTTCACAATTAAAGCTGAGCTTGTCTCATCTTCCTGATACCCCTTCATGAATGAAAGGCCCTTTCCTGGCTGGCCTTTTCTATGTCCTCCAATCTCATCATTCCTCACTTCCTGACCCACCACATTCAATATACACCGTTAGCTTCAATCCTACTTAAAGACATGCAGTTCTCCCTCATGTAACAAGTTGCGTACTTTTTCATTGGTTTGTTTATAGTTTATCTCCCTTCACTAGAATACAGAGTAATGAGGGTGAAAAACTTGTCTATATTCTGTATAGCAGCATTTCCAGCAGTTGGGATGCTTTCTGGCACCTTAAAGGTAGTTTTATGAAGATTTGTTGGCTAGACAAATGAATGAATACCCCAGTGCCTTTGCACATGCTGCTTCTACTATTTAAATTGTCCTTTTCCACTGCCTTCCTGACTTAAATCTTATTTTTCCCTAAAACTCAGTTTCAATATCAATTCTTCTGGGAAGCCATCAATTGCTATAATATCCTTTCCCTCCCCAAACACACACACAGTTAGCTTTATCTCTCTTCTAAGTTCTCTTCTTACACTCTCTTCTGAGCTCTCTTCTTAAACTCTTCCTCTGTGTGTCAGTCCCAAAAACAGTTGACTGCTCACCAAAGAACTAATACTCCCCCTTCCATCGTGTAGAATTATTGCCAGAAAGTAGCTACCCAGCCATGGCATTCTGCAGAGACAATGTGACTAAGCTCTGACAAATGGCTTGTGGGGACCATCTCCAAACCCAGCCCCAAAAAAACCTTCCTGTGCAACACTCCATTTGTCTCTTTCTTCCATCTGTTGATGAGATGCCAAGGATCCAGAAGAGAACTCCGAGGCCATGGAGATTGTGGACTGCCTTTCAATCACCTGCATGAGTGATACAAGAGGGAAACAACTGTCTACCAAGCTGAGTCATGGGCTGGGGGCTGTTTGTTACAGCAACTAGCCCATCCTAACCTACATAGCACGGCAGTACCACAGTCCACAGTCCTGCCACTGCCTATGTGTCTGTCTCCTTCTCGGTAGTCTGCACACCTTGTGCCCCATCCCCACAGTACCAGGGGCACCACCACAGTCTACTGTCCTGCCACTGCCCATGTGTCTGTCTCCTTCTCAGTAGTCTGCACACCTTGTGTCCCATCCCCACTGTACCAGGGTCTAGTCCAGGGCCTGGACCTGGGTGAGGTTAATAGGTCTGACAGTTGGTTCAGGACTCCAGAAAACAAAACAAAACAAAAAAACTACAACAACAACAACAACAACAACAACAACAACACTGGCCCAACCCTTGGTTTTCTCCCTAACAAATTTATTCCCATAAATTTCTCTGCCATTTCCACTATTTTTCAAACGTATGTTTTACCTTGAGCATCAGTTGGACTCCCTCCTCTCTGCTAGGACACCTCACCCATCTTCTCGAATATATCTGACCTCTGGGCTTTGTTACCAGAGGGTTCAGCTCTCACCTCTACCCAAAGAGCTCATTGAGGGGAATTACTTTTGAAAAAGGAATCTACCCTGTGATTAATTCCACCCTTCCCTGGGATGCTTTATTTGTTTTGTTTTTGTTTTAAATAGCACTTTTTTTCCTGTTAAAAATGAAATAAAATGTGCCTTATTTCTCTTCTCCTTTTCAACCCAAGCTGATCATTACTGTTTCTTACTTTGGTGAATTCATTTTGGTGAGTATTACATTTAATTGGAGTCCTTAAAAAAAGGAAGGTAGGAGTTAATTCCATTTCTGATGCAAAGGATAAAATCTAAATGGGTTCCAGAATGCAAAACAGAAATGAACTTTTCTGTTCCAAGTTCATGTATGAACTCACCATATCAAGGAAACCACTTAGATCAGGTGGGAGCATCATTTCAAATCATTATTAATAATAACAAAAGGTACCATCTTGAGGATCTATGTACCAGACACTATAATAGCCACTTAAAATGCCACCCTCACCATAACAACAGGAGGTAGGAGAGCCTCCTTTTGTAGGGTCACCATATAACCTATTTGGGACAACTGAGACATTGAAAGGAGACGCTATGCGCAAGTGTGCCAGGACACAAAGTATAAACCAAGACTGGCCAGGAGAAAGAGGGGCATATGGTACCCTACTCCTGTTTCAGCTAAAGAAACCCTGACCTGCAGTACCAAGTGCCTTACCTGTCTGACGAGGTGGAAGGATGCAAAGACAGTTCTGTGTGACTCCAAAATCCATGCTCTTTCTAGAAAGGGCCTTTGTCTAAAGTCCTGGGCGTAGTGGAAGGAGCTGGTAGGGCAGAGGGTGGAAGCAGAGAGGATGGGGTGACTGATCTGGTTCCATCCACCTGCTTAACCAGGTCAGCCTCATGGGCTGCCACCCCCACTCTTCAATCTGTACCTCCCCAATCTCCAGACCACAGAGAGCCTATGTTGGGGACACAGTCCACACGTGCTCTCTAGCAATGGATTTTTCTATGTAAGCTTTCTGGGAGAAAGAACGAGAAAATGAGAAAAGAGCAAACTGAAAACGGCTTGGGGATAACAAGGTGATCTAAAGAGAGTCACCAGGGAAACCAAACTAATGAATGCAGGAGGTTTCCAGACAACCCTTGGATTTGGCTATATGGGAACCTAATGTAAGAAAAGGGGAAAATATATACTTTTAGCAGAGAGCATGATTTATTTTTCAATCTGTAAGTCTCTTTCATCACCCAGCCAATGGCTTCAAGGTATTGTTTGCCATTGCCTCTGCAGATGGGTTTACACAGCAAGGCTTCCATACAGGCAAATATTTACCATAAGATAAGAAAATACAGCTGACTTCCACAGACTCTCAGGTTTGAAAGCAGTTGTGGTTTTTATGTTTTTTTGTTTTTGTTTTTGTTTTTTAAGAAACGTTGACTCATGCATTTGCACTAACAAGCCTTGATCCCTGCTAAAGAAACATGAAATGAAATAACAAATACTTCAGCTGAAAAAAAAAGTGAAAAACTGGTCACTCCCAAGGGGCATCTTTTATGTCAGCTCACACCGTGTGGCTTGATCTCGATGGATGTAAATGCGCTCTTCACCCTACAAACAGATACGAGATCCCACTCTTGGGTCCAGCACCCTGGTTCAGGGAGACGCATGATTATTTCAGCAGTGAAACCCGCCCAATGTTAAAAAACGAATCGCAAGGCAGCAACACGGAGACTGACTTGTGAGAGTTTCGGATGGAGAAACTTGGTAAAGAAGACGCTAGAAAGATCTGGAGAGAGGAGGGCGGAGGACACTTGCCTGGGCGTCAGGGTGCGCGGGCTGGGCGTGGCAGGCGTGGTAGGCTCAGGACTTCTGAGAGGGAGGTTGGGGGGAGCGGTTTTCCGCGCCAGCTGCATCTGCCGATCGGTCCCCACATCCATTTGGAGTGCCTGAAAAGCCTACACTGCAAGAGAGGCAGCTACACAAATACTTAGAGTTTTTACACCAGCTCAAGAACTGTTCAAAACGGACCCCGCTGCCGCTCTTCCCTAGCTCTTACTTCTTTCCGTGTGCTTACATCTTACGGTTTTCCTCTATTAAAAGGTATCCGAGCCTCTCTTGAAACTCCCCTGGCGAGCTGTTTGATTCATTCCTTTTTCTCCCTCTGTGCTCAAGGACCCAGAGCATGGGGGCAAGGCCAGCTCGCCCCTCGCCGGTGCTGTCACCCAGATTGCCTCTGTTTCATCTGATAAACAGGCTTCCTGTTTTAGCCTCGGGCTAGTGATACATCTAGGGCTGCCGCGCACCCCCGTTTGTTTATGAGGGATGTTTCTGCTTGCGGTAAAATGTAGGCATCAGCTGTTGATTTCTTCTGCGTTTACTGAAGGCACCAAGAGTCGGGAAATTTTTTAGACTCTTCAAAAATGCTCACAAAGGTGTTCTATCTCTTAACGTACTCAGGGAAAGGTGTAAATGTCTCCCCCTGCTAAACTAAAACTCCCAATTTCTGTCCCCCTCTGATTACCAACTGGAAGGAGAAGATAGTACCCATCAGCACCCAGTGCAGAGAGAGCACTCCAGAAAAGGGTCCTCAGTTCAATGATTCCTTTCCAAGTCTTCCTGATTGACCTAGAGAATGTTACATCATCTTTGTACCACTGCAGTAGTAACCAAGTTTCTTTATCGAGCACCTATAACATACCATGCTCAGAGCTAAGCACCTGACAGTCATTAACTCACTGAAGCTTCATAATTACATTCTGAGGAAGATAGCACTATGATCCCATATTATGGATATCAAAGGACACACATCTATTAAGTAGAAGAATTAAAACCTAAATTTGTCCTATATCACAAAGACTTAACAATTTAGAACTGTTCTAGGAGTACATAGGATTATAGATTCTAAATCATGTCAGCCATTGTAATGATGGGGTCCAGAATACGCTACCCTAAAATATGGCACCCTTGGCATAGCAAATATTTTAAGTTGAAGGAGTTTGAGAAAACAGAAGCAGAAAAGTCACTTTGATCTTCTCTCCATCCTTTTCCCCCAAACAGGTCATAGAACCCTCATGGGAGAGGTACCCTCCCTATACCCAGAGGAAAGGAGTATCCTTACTTCTGAAACAGGGATATGGAGAAGAATCCTAGTAAACAGGCCTTGCTGGTTTCTCCAGCTTCCTCCACTTACTTCATAACTTTTAATCTATCATAGTCCTCCATGACCATTCACTCCTTATCAAAACTAGGATAAAAAATACCCAGGTCCGGCAGAGAGGCGGGCAGGGGGAAGGGGGAAGCAGGCTCCCCGCTGAGCAGAAAGCCCAATGCTGGCTCAATCCCAGGAGCCTGCAATTATGGGCTGAGTGGCGGGCGGAGGCTTGGCCCACTGAGCCACCCAGGCCCTCTGGTTCATTTATAATTTCATCCTAATGGTTCTTTGATACCTTATGTATTACACTGTTAATTTTCCTACTCTAAGGGAGAAGATGGGAAGATGGGCAAGATGGCAGATGTTTGTGTAGAACAAATAAATTAGTGTGTCATTAAAAAAACAAACAAACCCAGGTCTAGCTGATTCTTTAGGTCTTCATTTCCTTATGAAGGTTCTCATGTCACATGAAACTTGTATTAAATGAATTTGTATGATTTTCTCCTGCTAACCTATCTTTGCCAGTTCAATTTTTGGACCCAGCCAGGGATCCTCAAAAGGTAAAGAAAAACTCTGCCCTTGTTGCTGGGACCCCATTTGATCCTAAGCACAGCACTCCAAAGTGGGTAACATTCTATCTTTTAGATGAGGAAATTGGAGCTTCAAGAGTTTAAATGACCTGCCCAAAGTAAGGTTGCTAGATGTAGGTAAGGCAGGGGAGAAAGACACACAGGATACCCAGTTAAATCTATTTCAAATAATAACAAATAATGGTTTGGTGTAAATACATCCCAAATAGTATTCATTATCTGAAATTCACATTTATCAGAATGTCCAGTATTTTTATGGCAACCTTAGCCTAAAGTCATGGTACATGGTACATGGCCATGTTGGACTGTAAGATAGGGCTTCTCCCCTAAGCCCAGGGCTCGTTCCACCACCCTGAGGAAAAGGACCTAAAATTCCTATGCAGATTTGCAAATCATTATAGAAAACTACCTCTAGAGCTACCCTATGACCTGGCAATTGCACTATTGGGTATGTACCCCAAAGATACAGATGTAGTGAAAAGAAGGGCCATATGTACCCCAATGATCATAGTAGCAATGGCCACAATCGCCAAACTGTGGAAAGAGCCAAGATGCCCTTCAACAGACGAATGGATAGAGAAGATATGGTCCATATATATAATGGAATATTATGCCTCCATCAAAAAGGATGAACACCCACGTTTGCATCATCATGGATGGGACTAGAGGAGATTATGCTTAGTGAAAGAAGTCACGCAGAGAAAGTCAATTATCATATGGTTTCACTTACTTGTGGAACATAAGGAATAACATGGACATTAAGAGGAGGAAAGGAAAAGTGGAGAAGAGATGAACCATGAGAGACTGTGGACTCCAAGAAACAAACTGAGGGTTTTAGAGGGGAGGGGATGGGGGGGGATGGATTGTCCCAGTGAGGGATATTAAGGAGGGCACATATTACATGGAACACTGGGTGTTATACGTAAACAATGAATCTTGGAACACTACATCAAAAACTAATGATATACTGTATGGTGACTAACATAACACAATTAAAAAAGAAAGAAAGAAAGAAAATAGCCTGTATCACATACTCAACCAGCCATGTAAACTACTAGATGTCACTATAGCTAAATTAACATTGTAGTAGGTATGAGGTTCAATCTCTACACCCTAGTGTCAAAAATTTATAGCTTTATTTTTGTAACTCAATTTAGTTCCCGTTTTAAATCTCCCTCCTGGGATATTTAAAGCACTACTTCCCAACCCTCTCTGGAAGGTGCCCTTAGAAGATAATAGAAAAAATATGTATTGGTCTCTGGCCCCCACCCTCTCCGTTCTTGGCACAGAGCTCCTTAAACCCTTGCGGATACTTAAGTGATGAAAGCACTTTTGTTCTAATATTTGGTCTTTGACCCCAGTTCCTGACACAAATTTCCCAAATTCCTTGGAATTTTCTGAGTAATCGTGTCTTTTGTTCTAATGAGGGGACTCTCGGTGGGCTCCTGGATGGCTCCTGGGTGGGTCCGGTCACCAGAAAGACCAAGCCATGATTAGAAGCCTGGAATTTTCAGCGCCCTCTCCTCCTCCTCCACCACCACCAACCACCCCATCCCCGCCATTCTACAGAGAGGGGAGGGGCTGGACACGGAATTAATAATTGACCATGACTACGCCCCAAAGTATGGAGTTAGGAGAGCTCCAAGGTTGGTGGACACATCCACATCACATACTAGGAGGGTGACATGCTCCAACTCCACAGGGACAGAAGTTTCTGTGTTCAGGAACCTCTCAGACCTCGCCTTGGTACCTCTTCACCTGACTGTGCCTCTGTGTCCTTGATCATATCCTTTATTACATAATAAACAGGTAAAGGTAAGTAAGTGTTTTCCTGAGTTCTGTGAGCTATTCTAGCAAATCATCAGTTCCAAGGGGGAGGAAGACACAGGAACCTCTTGTTTGTAGCCACGTGGGACAGAAGCTGTGGGCCACCTGGAGACCTACTACTTGCAATGGCATCTGAGGAAGGAGTGGTCTCGTGCAACTAAGCCCTTGCCCTGTGAGATGGGCCGCTGTCTCCAGGGAGCAGATGTCAGAACTGAATTAAATCGTAGGACACCCAGCTGGCATCGGAGAATTGCTCACTGTGGACATCTGCCCACACCTGGCGTTGGAAGTACTGTGGGTGTGGTCGTGGTGTGAGAGGGAAGGAGACTTGAGGGGAGCAAATGGAGGCTTCCTGCTCAGCCCATTCAGGATTCGCACCGGTGCCAGGTTGCTGTGTCTTGGTGACCGTGTCTTCTGCTCACATGGAGTGCTGCCCGTGAAACCCTTCAAGTCCCCTGGCCCTGATGCTGCAATGACACAGAGGCGCAGGCCTTTGGGGAGATGCTGTGGCCATGTCTTCTTGCTGCAGTGTCTCTGGGAGACTGACCACTGTGGGTCAGAGTGGAGCCTCTGTGGGGCTCCAGGGCTCTGTGAGGCTCTGTGGGGTTCTGTGGGGCTCTATAGGGTTCTGCGGGGCCCTGTGGGGTTCTGCTTCCATCACCTCTCACCTCTCACATAGAGTTTTCTTTTTCTGGTCCTTGAGAAATCACACCTCCCTGCAGTTTCTGGCCAGGAAATTTCACCCATTCTTCAGAAACTTCTCCCTGTTTGTTGAGTTTTAGACTTTTGAAAACCACATTTCAGAAGATTCCCACACCTTTATATCTTTACCACATCCCCTTCCCCATGGTATGGAGCTCAGGACCAACTAATAGCCTAAATGGGGAAGAGACTGAAGTGAATTCCAGGACAAAAAAATATATATATCCATCAGTATCTTATAATATTCTCCTGCTTTACATCACAATATAATGTAAGAGTTATGCTTTTGCAAATAAAATATTTATATGTTATGGTTTCATCGTTCAATACACTGCTGGCTACAACTTGGTAATTAAAATTAATCCAATCATCTTACACATTGCAGCCAGACTGATCTCCTAAAGGCAGATTCATCAGATTACTTCAGAGCTCAAATCCCTCCCAAGGCTCCCCTTTGTCTCCAGAATGCAGTCTCGACTCCTGGGTTTGGTGCTTGAGCATGTTCACAACCTGACCCCTTCTGTTTTCAACTCTGGCTTCCACAACTCGACACAGCCACTCACAATCCCACTGCCACATTATCCTCCTGCACTGCCTACCTCCCCACCCACCCCGCTGCCTCTCCAAACTGGTCAGACATAACTCTGGGGTTTATATCCCACCACCCTCAATGACGTCGACCCGGACCAGCCCGTTGCAGCCCACATCAACCAACTCTTCCTCCAACCATCTCCCTTGGTGTCCCTTTAAAACCTCTGAGTTGGGGGCGCCTGGGTGGCTCAGTGGGTTAAAGCCTCTGCTTTTGGCTCAGGTCATGATCCCAGGGTCCTGGGATCGAGCCCCACATCGGGCTCTCTGCTCCGCGGAGAGCCTGCTTCCTCCTCTCTCTCCCTGCCTCTCTGCCTATTTGTGATCTCTGTCTGTCAAATAAATAAATAAATAATATCTTAAAAAAAAAAAAAAAAACACCTCTGAGTTGGATATCTTGCTATTTCAAAACACGGGGCATAGGGCTCACCCGAGCTGGCACACATAGTTAACTGACACATCCAAGTTCCTCTGCTTTGCACCGGAATTACACCACCTCAATGCGGTCACACGGGTTATGTCATAAAAACCAATGTCTGACCGAGTCCTGGATCAAGAGAAAGTGAGAAAGCAAGGCTTAGTGGAAAAGCTGGATAAAGAAAAGGCTCACTGAGATAGAATAGGCCCCTTTGAGACCATCCCATCCGTCCAGCACACCCATCATCTCACAGTTGAGGAAATACCTTCCACCACCCCCACCAGCACCCCCAGAAAAGTGTTTCCTGCCCCAGTGCAAGGCGATGCTCCAGACACCATACACACCTGCTGAGAAGCCTACGGAAGCTCAGAGGCATAATGAGTGACAGTGCAGAAATGCACTACATGGGTGATGCCAGAGCAAACGCACTCAGAAAGGCACTGACGAAGAGCAAGAGTTTGTCCAGCTGTGTCTTTCCAGGCCTTCACTCTTCAGATTTGCCCCCAGTGGAGCACCATGTACCAGTGACCTCCTCCACAAAGCTCTAAGTGGGTAGTTCTTAAATGCTTGTATTTATTGTTTCCTGGCTGGATCTGTTAAGAACAAACAGCTTTTTCTAAGCAGAGAAAAGGTCTCTCCTGAAACGCATCATCTTCTGGGGTGGCTGGAGAAGCACCCATCTTCAGACCAGAATCTAAAACTCAGTGGGAAGTCCCTACAAGACCCGTAGCAGTAGCATTTTTCCTTGGCCTTGACCTTGAAGAACTTAAAGAGTCAAGGAAACCGGGTGCTGACATCTGGGAAACCAGATTGCGGCCTCAGGGAAGAAGGAAGGTGCCCTCCTCAGGGAGGGTATCTCAGAGCTGGGACTAGGGAACTAGGGGACTCCAGAGGACACAGCAGAATGCTACAGGCTACCCAGGTGTCATGATACCAGAACCGTGTGAGCGGGACTTTTTATGCCTCTAATATCTACCTCATTTATATTCTACATTTGCTCTTAGAATTTGGTAGAGTCCTCTCAAAAATGCCAATTTGTCCAAGCTCCATTGAGGGAAACCAAAGGAAGAGGTTTGCATCTGTTTGTGGGTCCAAATTTTCCAATTCAATACCCCCACCCTGGGAATGCTACACCCCAGGGGCAGTAGCCATCCCAGGATGAGGGCTCCAAGGGTAAACCAAGCCACAGCCCTTGGTCCCACCACATGTCCCCATCCAGCCCTGCAGCCCTGTAAGAGAGACCTCCACATACTTGGCCCACAGGAGCATCTCCCCACCTACCCCAGCTCTACCCACAGGTGTTACTGAAAATAGCAACAGGTCCCAATACTGTTAACAGCTGGCCTTCAGCAATATTCTCAATCCAGTACATAAATCTGAGTGTCCACACTCAGATCTCTAGCTGCTACTTAACTACGTGTCCTTCTTTGTCGGGAGTCTATCTACTCATGCAAAAAAGAGGCAGGCAAGCATGAAAGGCAGGACTTCAATGCTGTCCTCGGGACTCTAGCTTCAGAGACTGTGGAGGGAGGTCCTGGAATGACCACTGGTGCCACTGGCTGAACAATAGCCCAGTGGCAAGAAAAACAGAAACACTAACCCTCAGACATGCAGAGCCTGGGGGAGTCCAGACCCCAGCTGGAGCCCTAGACCTCCTTTTCTGGAGATCCAAGTCTTAACTACTATTCCAAAAATAGGAGCTAAAAGCCAGAGGGCTCCCTAGTGGAGTCGAGATTTAATTTAGATAGCACATGCTGAAGGAAGCATGAAATCTGAACTGACAGTAGATAAAGGGCTAGTATGTTTCTTCCAATACGTGACCCAGACTCTAAATGAGTGTAACTGATCTCAGCCACATCAGATTATTAATGTCACTCACTGGCATCGCTAACCAGGGCATGCTTCCTGCTAGAGGGCTGCTGCCTCTCCTGTAAGAAGGAACCTGATTCTCCGGCTGCCGATAAGTTAGACAAGAGCTACCAGGGGCAGGGAGAACTCAGATAAGGTCTTTCTGGTACTATGATGCCAGTGAGGACCCTCACTAATGCCTCTCCTTCAAATCTGTTGATTTGGGTCATGGGCATAACTGGCATGAGCATTGGCTGGTTGCTTAATGAAACCTTCTGAAACAGGTCTCACCTTGGATGTCATCAAGGACGCCTGATCTCGCCCTCATCCCTAACATTTTACCGCATTCCCATTAGAGTCACTCCCAGTAACAATAAAACATAGCACGTATTGTCACTAAGTCACAAACCCAATGCCAAGCACTTTAAATGAATTATTTTATTTAATCCTCACGTCAACTCTGAAGTACGTACTATTACTACCTCCTTGTCACAGGTGAAGAATCTGAACTTCGGGGACACAGGTCATCAATGCCACAGCTGGGATTCAAGCTGCTAGCTTTTCCAACTCCTGAGCCTAAGTTCTGATGCTAAACTGCCTCTCTAGACTACAAGCACAAATGCAGGAATGTGTCATTCATTCATTCATTCACAAATAGTTATTGCACAACAACTAAGGGCTAGTCCAAGAGATTCTGAGGGCTAAGAGTACAGTAAACAGGTCAAGGTCCCTGTTTGTAAGAAGTTAACATTCTAGAGGTTAGAAAACAGACAAGGAACAACTAATAAAACAAAAAGGACCAATCAGGTGGTGACAAAGGCTAATACTGTAACAAAAGAAGTGGACAGGCTGGCTAGAGAATGCCAAGAGAAGGTGCGTGGTGGAGAAGGACGGAGTTCACTTGAGCCCAAGTGACGAGGGAAGCCCTCTCTTAGGAGATAACCCCTGAGCCGAGGCCTGCAAGATGAGGAGGGAAGAGAGTCCCAGGCAAGGTCCTAAGGCGTGTTTGAGAAACAGAACGGAGGCCCGAGTGGCTGGAGTGAAATGAACAAGGACATTGTGTCCGAAGCTGAAAGTGAGAAATTATGTTCAGTGTCAGAAGGAGCCAACATCTCCTTTACCACTGAGTCTACGGCACTGATGTGTTCAAGGTACGTGTCATGGTCAATGAATAAAACGCTTGTTGCCTGGAGGAGTGAAGAGGCGACCACTACCCAGCTTCCGGTTCTAAGAAGTTACACAACGGTCCATGCTGGAGTGGACAGACACCTGCCACTGAGCCGAGAGGCAGAGGTTCTAGCTCCCAGCCCACCACACACTAGGAGAGCCTGACTGGCTGGCTAGACTTCCAGCAGAACTGTAGAGTGGACAACTGCCCATCAGAGCCCAGCGGTGTGCGCGCAACACAAATAGGAGACCAGCACGCTGGTGCTGGGCGTGTGTGTGTGTGCATACGTGTGTGTGCGCGTGTGTGAATGTGTGCTGCCCCTCGCCACAAACTACACGATAGCTTGTTTGGCTGCCTGCACAGTCTTCTCTAATCTCTGGAGGACAAATGTGTGTAACACATTGGAGGAGGCCATTCCCCCGTGGACTGGAGTCTCCATTTCCAGGTGGCAGATCCTGAAGTCATGTTTGGTGCTTTCAAGAGATGAACTGGAAGGGAACTCGGCAGAGAATCACACCAGCCTTGCAAAGGATGAGGGACAAGGGGTTGAAGCCAGCCTGTACCTCGCACTGTTTGCCTGGCTGGTGTGTTGCCTTCCTTCGTACTGCCTTTTCTCATCTGTGATGTGACATCTGATGAAAAAGGTTTTCTGATTATCTCCAAGCCGCAGATTAACTGTAGGAAGCAAGCCCGTAGGCCACTTTAAAGGGTTATCTGTTACACTTTATTTTGCCCCAAATTTTATCAGCCTATCCAGATAATGCTTCTATCCCCTCCAACAGCTCTAGAGAGCTAGCACATGACTAAGGTCCAAGAGACGACTCCTGGACGAGAGAGAGACAGTGCTATCCTCAGGGTCAGCCCAAAGTGTGACTGTGACCTGAGTGAATTTTGGCCTCCACGCTCTGCGTCTTTGCCACGTTGTCACTACTTGTACCCCATCACCACTCTCCCCTGGTGACCCCAGGCTGTAGACTACAAAAGGCGGGCGCGGAGAGCCAGTATCGCTTTGGAAGCAGGCCAGAGAATTCCAGTTTTACCACAGTTAGCAGTGTGATCTCAGTTGAGCTACTCAGCTTCTATGTGCCTCAGTGACCTAATCTGTGAAATTAAAAGATTAGTGTTGAGAAAATTAACATACCAAAAGTACCAGAGCACCCAGCTCTGTATATTTTTGGCAATCATCCTTCTCCCCCTTGTCCTTCCCTGACAACCAAACGCCCATGCCCTTGGATCCCTAAGGATTACACTGCCTAGCACAGAAGGAAGAGGCTCACAACTCATTCTCACAAAGATGTTAACATTCAGTAACAGTTTTATAGGTTTCTCTTCCCAGTGATATATATATTTTTAAGATTTTAGTCATTTATTTGAGAGCAAGAATGAGCGGGAGAAGGAACAGAGGCAGAGGGAGAAGCAGGCTCCCCACTTAGTGGGGAGCCTGATATGGGGCTCTATCCTAGGGTCCTGGGATCATGGCCCAAGCCAAAGGCAGACGCTTAATGACTGAGCCATCCAGCTGCCTCCCCTTCCCAGTGATACTTGTGTCCCAACCAGCAAGGCTGAGTCCACAGCAAAAAAAAACTCCTAGTTCAGGAATTGCCTGCCATATGGTCATACTGGCTGAGGGTAAGAGAGCCTTCCCTAACCATGGTACATCACACCACACCAAGCCTACAGAAAAAACAGACCAGGGTATTTGTGGGTTGACTGTGATCTTATCCCCACTTGCACATGGTGTGACCATAGTTCATTTGAATAGAAGAGTTTGAGGAAAATCCACATGTAACTTTGGAAGTGAAATCTTAGACAAAGCAAACTTTTATTGACTCCTGGAGACAGATCAAAAATTCATTAACTCAGAAAAGAATGGATGTCTATTCTTGCAGTTCTTGGGCCAGATTCACATTAATGCTGACTTTAATCAATGCTGTGAAAGCCCAGGCTGCTCTCAGACAGCTAACTAGCCTTTCTGCTTTCACATCTCTTCTTCTCTCTGTCTGGAGAGCTCTTATCACCCCTTCTGCACCTGGCAAAATCCTATTCATCTTTGAAGCCTTGCTCAAATGCCGTATTCTCTGTGAAGCTTTTCAAAATCTTCATCCAGCCATCCAGCAAAATTAGTCACACAATTCTCTCTGTGTTTTGTTCCTACCTTGAGAATAAGGCTTACCACAGTTTATTCACACATCATATTCCAATACAGTTACTGGTTTGTGCTCTGTCTCCCACACCAGACTGCAAGAAATTCTAGGGCAAGAGCCCTCCTTCATTCATGTTTGTGTTCCTGGGATCACATACTTTGCTGGGCATATAGTGGCCCTCAGTACATGATGGTAGAATTGACTCCATTAACTTTGGGGAAAGTTATGAATGGGGAAAGAATGAATCTCCTCAAGCCTCAGTTTCCTCCTTCATAAAAGGTGACCAAGAGATCTACTACAAAAGGTCAGGGTTCAGAGTCTCTATGGCAGATGTGAAAAATTATCTTATACCCAACATAGACCGCTGTACATAATTAGCTCACTAGGAGTTGATTAAATTCATCCAATCAGAAGAAAATATTTAGATACTATATCTCTAATGCATCTCAGTAAACAAGATAGGCATTAACCCTGATCTCATGGAGTTTATATCTCATAAGGAGAAGACAACTGATGACTAGTAAACAAATACACCAGGAAATATTAGGGATAGATGTTTTGAAGAAAATTAAACAGAGTTTCTGTTGATACAGAAAGTGAGTTAGGTGAGAAAGGTGGTAGGGGAAATCTTCTCAGAGAAGGTGATGTTTAGCTGGAATCCACATAAGCAAAGGAACCCTGTGAAGATCTAGGAGAAGAACACTCTGGGCTCTGCAATAGCAAGGGCAAAGGCCCTGAGACAGGTACAAGATAGAAGTATTGAGGAGGAAAAGTGAGGTCTATAATGGGATCACTTCGATTTAAAGGAGGAGTAAAAGAATGCAGTTAGAGAGGCAGGCAGTGGGTAGATCATTTGGACACTTAACAGACTAGGGCAAGGAATTCACATTTTATTCAAAATGCAGTGGAAAAAAAAAACACTTAGAGGCTCTTCTTATTTTAAAGATTTTATTTATTTATTTATTTATTTGAGAGAGAGAGAGCGCATAAGCAAGGGGAGAAACAGACCGAGGGAAAAGGAGAAGCAGGCTCCCCACAGAGTGGGGAGAGCCCGATGTGGGACTCAATCCCAGGACCCCAGGATCATGACCTGAGCTGAAGGCAGTCACTTAACCAACTGAGCCACCTCAACCCCCAAACATTTAGAAGTTCTTAATCAGGGTAGTAACATGAGTGATTTATGTTTTTAAAAGTTTACTGTAACAATTGTGTAGAGAATGGGTTGCAGGGGCAAGAATGGAAGCAGAGAGACCTGTTGCTCTTACGTGTAGTAGTCTAGAAAGGAGATCCTGACTTGACCTTTGCTAATGAAAATGAAGATGGAGAGTATCTGAATGTGTTTCAGAGATAGAGCCAAGAGGATTCACGGATGGAACATGAGAGAAAGTGAGGAACCAAGCATGATGCAGAGATTTTGACTTAAGCTTCTGTGAGAGATTAAATTTGAAAGAACATAAAATATTTTAGAACTATTAGTAGTAGGTATATTTTCCCTAGTTCTCCTGCTAAATACAAATAAAATCTCTAGATATTATTAATGAATCAAATATAAGAAGACTGAAACATACAGAGAATGAGGCAACCTAGAGAGATTGGGATACTGAGAACACAGTGGCGAATACCCTGGGCTTTCTTTTTGCCTCATTATCTCAAACATGTTGCTGAAAAGACCAGCAACCCAGAAACACCAATGGGCACAGACCAAAAAAGGCCCCAAAGGTTTGCCAAGGAGCAGCCAAACAAGGCAGAAACTTCTAGATAATAGCTGTTTCACTCCAGACAAACACCACAAAAAAATCTGTGGCTCCACCCTCACCCATACCAGCAAAAGCCAAGTAGAGAGCCTAGGCTCCCACCCTCATGTGCCTATAATGAGGGGCTCCCAACATTGAAGGGGGCTGATAAGAGAGGACAAATAGGGAGTCAGGAATTTCATCCCCACTGGCCAGTAACAAGCATGCCCACCCCTCAGGTATCAATGGACACCACAGAGCAACTGAACTTCTACTTCCACCCAGCAATAAGGAGGTGCCCACTCCCCTTCCCAGATGGGATGATGTCAAAGGAGACCTAATGGAGAATCAGGACTTTGACCTCATTCAGCAATAAAGAGACTGCCCCAGGGCACTTGGGTGGCTCAGTCAGTTGAGCTTCCAACTCTCGATTTCACCTCAGGTCATGATCTCAGGGCCATTAGATCAAGCCCCAAGTCAGGCCCCATGCTCAGGGGGAATCTGCTTGAGATTCTCTCTCCCTCTCCCACTGTTCCACCCCCACACCCCCGCCCATGCACACTCTCTAAAATAAATGAACAAATCTTTAAAAAAGAGAGAGAGAAAAATTGCTTCTACCAGTGTCACTATATGAGAAAAACAACACTCCCATCTCCACCATCAGTAATAAGGAATCGCCACCCTCACCCAGGTGTCAACAGAGGCCGAGTGGAGAACCCAGAATTCTACCTCCACCTGACAGTATCAGTGTGGTGGTACCCCCCACCCACATCCCTGCCAGAGAAGTACCGGATTAAATCAGTATTAAAAATAAGGTTTAGGGGGACGCCTGGGTGGCTCAGTTGGTTAAGCAGCTGCCTTCAGCTCAGGTCATGATCCCAGCGTCCTGGGATCGAGTCCCACATCAGGCTCCTTGCTCATCAGGGAGCCTGCTTCTCCCTCTGCCTCTGTCTGCCTATGCTCGCTCTCTCTCTCTCTCTCTGACAAATAAATAAATAAAATCTTAAAAAAAAAATAAGGTTTAGGGGCGCCTGGGTGGCTCAGTGGGTTAAAGCCTCTGCCTTCTGCTCAGGTCATGATCTCAGGGTCCTGGGATCGAGTACCGCATTGGGCTCTCTGCTCAGCAGGGGGCCTGCTTCCCCCCTCTCTCTCTGCCTGCCTCTCTGCCTACTTGTGATCTTTGTCTGTCAAATAAATAAATAAATAAATAAAATATTTTTTAAAAAATAAGGATTAAATAAGACCCAGACTTTAATACATAATATGAATATCCCCAGGTTTCAATTAAAAATCACTTGTTATATGAAGAAAAAGGAAGTGCTCAGACTGAATGAAAAAAAGGACTAAATGCCAACCCCAAAATGACAAAGATGTTGGAATGATCTAACAAAGATTTTCAAGCAGCCATGATTAAATGCTTAAATAAGCAATTACAAACATGCTTAAGACAAATAAAAATGAAGAAACAGAAGATGTAAAGAAGTGGAAATGGAAACTGAGAACTGAAAAATACAATAACTGAAATGAAAATCTCAGTGGATGGGCTCAACAGCAAGGGGAAACATAGGGGAGAGACAATGAACTGAAAGAACATTAGAAATTGCAGAATAAATGAATTAATAGATTAGAAACCTTGAAAGCAGCCAAAGAATAATGACAACTTGTCTAGAGGAAAATTACAATGACAGTACATTTCTTATCACAAAACACAGACACCAAAAAGAAGGGACACAATACTTTCTAGTTCTGAAAGAAAGAACTACCAACCAAGAATCTAACAGACTCACTAGATTCTAGTAAAACTACCTTTCAGGAATGATGATGAGATCAAAAAATCCTCACATGAAGGAAAACAGGTCTTACAAGAAGACCTGTCCAAAAGAATGGCTAAAGAAAGTTCTCTAAACAGAAAGATACAATAGGGTTTCCTACATTATTTTCTTCCACATAACATTATTTCCTACAACAGGCTTTCTAAATTATGTTTGAAAGTTGAAGCAAAAGTTGTAACATTGTCTGATATGGTTCCAAATATATGTAGAGAAGAATATAAGACTGTTACAAATATGGAAGGATAAAGGGACATAAAGGGAGGAAAGATTTCTACACTTAAAATGGTAACATGACAATACAAATAGACTGCAATAAGTTGTGTATTTATAATGCAATACTTAAAGCAAGCAATAAAAATGCTATATTAATAACACATACTTTAAAAAAACATATAGAGATAAATCAAAGTGGAATTTTAAAATATGTTCCAGTAGCACACAAGAAGGCAAGAAAAAGGGCGCCTGGGTGGCTCAGTGGGTTAAGCCTCTGCCTCCAGCTCAGGTCATGATCTCAGGATCCTGGGATGGAGGCCTGCCTCAGGCTCTCTGCTCAGCAGGGAGCCTGCTCCCCCCCCCTCTCTCTGCCTGCCTCTCTGCCTACTTGTGATCTTTCTCTCTAATAAGTAAATTTTTTAAAAAATTTTTTAAAAAGGCAAGAAAAAGAAAACAGAAATTAAAAACAGTAAGGACAAAAAAAATAAAATGGCAAACTTATATTCTAATGTATCAATAATTACATTAAATATAAATGGCCTAAATATACAAATTAGAAGAGAAAGATCAACAGACTGCACTATAAAACATGACCTAACTACAGCCTGTCTACAAGAAACTTACTTCAAATAAAATGATATAAGAAATTTGAAAGTGGGGTGCCTGGTGGCTCAGTGGGTTAGGCCTCTGCCTTCGGCTCAGGTCATGATCTCAGGGTCCTGGGATCAAGCCTCGCATCAGGCTCTCTGCTCAGCAGGGAGCCTGCTTTCCCCTCTCTCTCTCTCTGCCTGCCTCTCTGCCTACTTGTGATCTCTGTCAAATAAATAAAATCTTTTTTAAAAAAGGAAGTTTGAAAGCAAAAGGATAGAAAAAGTTTTATCACACAAACATTAATAAAAGAAAAGCAATCAAAGGAGTACTTATATTAAATAGACTTCGGAACAAAGAAAATCACTAGAAACAAGATTACATAATGACAAAAGGATCAACCCCCCAAGAAGACATAGCAATCCTAAATGTGTATGTTCCAAACAGCACAGCTACAAAGTATGTGAAGCAAAAACTGATAGAATTGAAATAAGAAATACATAAATCTGCAATTATAGTAGGAGACTTTAATATTGCTCTCTCAACAATCGATAGAACAACTAGACAAAACAGCAAGATATAGAAGAACTCAACACCCTCAACCAACAGGTTGAACATTTATAAAATATAGATTATTTCAATTTTCACAAGAATCCACAGCTTTCTCAAGTGTCCACAAATCATATACCATTGGCTGAGCCATAAAGCAAACCTCAAGAACTTTAAAATAATTGAAATCATTTCAAGGATAATAAGAGAATACTACAAACAACTCTACACATACAAATCTAACAACTTGGAAGAAATGGATCAAAATACAAACCACAATTATGAAATAGATCATTTGAATATCTCCATAATACAAAGGAAATTTGTTATCTAAAAATTTCCAAGAAATAAATATACAGACCCAGACTGTTTTACTGGATAATCTGATCTAATGTTTGAGGAAGAATCAGCACCAATTCTACATAATCCCTTCCAAGAAATATAAGAGGAGAGAACATTTCCCAATTTGTTTTATGAAATTAGTATTACCCTGGTTCCAAAACCAAAGACAGTACAAAGACAGACCAAATATTTCTCCTGAATACGAATGTAAAAAATTCTTAACAAAATGTTAGCAAATGGAATTCAGCATGATATAAAAAGAATTCTATACCATGAATGGGCCTTACTCCAGGGATGCAAGCCTAGTTCAATATCTGAAAAATAATCAATTGTAATCTACCATATAAAAAGGCTAATGGGAAAAATTACATGATCTTATTAGTACAGAAAAGGAATTTGAAAAAATTTAATACCCATTCTTGATTTAAAAAACAAACTTTCAGGGGCACCTGGGTGGTACAGTTGGTTAAGCCTCCAACTCTTGGTTTCAGCTCAGGTGTTATCTCAGGGTCATTAGATTGAGCCTGCCCACATCCCTTGGGCTCCAGCTCAGCATGGAGTATACTTGAGATTCTCTCTCCCTCTCCCTCTGGCACTTGTGCTCGCTCGCTCTCTCTCTAAAATAAATAAATCTTAAAAAAAATAAAATTTAAAAAAAAAACAGGATAGAGGAGACTTTCCTCAGCTTGATAGAGTATATACAAACAAAAAGCAAACAAAGCACACCTAGCATTATACTTACTGATAAACACTGAATGCTTTCCCCCTAAAATCAGGATCAAGGCAGAAAGTTCCCTTTACCACTCTTATTCAGCATAATTTGAGAAGATCTGACCAGTATAATTAGCCAGTGAAGTTTTCACAAAAACTTAATCAGATGGATCATAGACCTAACTATAGAACACAAAACTTCTAAAACTGAAATACAAAGAGAAAAAAGGAAGACAAAATAGAATATTCCAGAATTGTGGGACATTTACAAAAGGTAAAATACACACATAATAGGAATACCAGAAGGAGAAGAAATAATTTGAATCAATAATGACTGAGAATTTCCCAAAATTAATGATAGACCACTACCCTACCCTTTCCCTGGTCCCGAGCCTCTGAACCATCCCAGAACACATTCCAGAATACATTCTGATTAGTTTGCTAGGGCTACCATAACAAAGTACCACAGACTACATGGCTTAAACAACAGAAATTTATATTCTCAAAATTCTGGAGGCTACAAGTTGGAGACCAAGATCTCAGTAGGGTTGATTTCTACTGGAGGGCTCTCCTTGGCTTGCAGCGAACTGTTTCTTCCATGTTTCTTCATATGATCTTCCTTCTGTGTGTCTTAATCTTTTTTTAATAAGGACAGCAATCATATTGGATAAGGGTCCAATGACTGCATTTTAACTTAACTACCTCTTTAAAGACACCATCTCCAAAGACAGTCACACCTGGAGGTACTGGGGTTTAGGACTTCCACATATGAATTTGGGGAGAATGCAATACAGCCGTAACACCTTCTTTATCTCCTTCATGCAAATTCTTTCTACAACTCCCTCCACCATCATCTTTCTAAAATTTGATATCTTATTTCCTAAAGCCCTGCTGCCTTTCTTTTTGTTTATAACTTATTCATTTATAATCCTTTACTACTATTTTAGTAGGATCTGAGGAAAGAGGGAAAGAAAAAAGAACGTGCTTAAGCCACATCTTTATCCAGAAGTCCCCGCCCATCCCTTTAATTACCACCTCTGAGAAGTCTTCTTGCTGATATCAGATCATAGCAATCTCTCCTTCCTCTTTACTCCTAATTCATTTAATATAAGACTGTCATGTTTCACTATTATTAGCCTTGTGAGTCCACATCTAGGTTTTAAGCTTCTTAAAGCAATGATGGCTTTTTATATTTCTACTCTACCCACTGAAAATCCAGCACAGAGATTAAGCATTCACTATTTGCTTGATAAAAAAATAATAATAAGATTAATTTTATGAATTTAAAACACAACCTCAATCCTATGACTCCAATTCAACGTTTTATTATTGTTTTAATATAGTGAATCAATGAACACATTACATCATGGATTTCACAATGCACGACTGTATTATATATGCCAGCTCATGGGAGAGGGAGGTAAAAGATTTCACATCCAAGCCAAAACAAAAAGCACACTGCCATCTTCTGGATCAAAGTTAATAATGCAGCTCTTTTAAAATTGACCGTAATACAGCTCTAGCTAAGAAGCAGATCTACAAAAAGTAATTATACATGAAAATGAGACTCTGCTTTCCTTCTAGCAAACGTTATGGGCAATGTCATTAAAATCAGTATTGATTGGGCACCTGTGTGGCTCAGTCAGTTAGGCACCTGCCTTTGGCTCAGGTTATGATCCCAGGGTCCTGGGATCGAGCCCTCGTCTGGCTTCCTACTCAGAGGGGGAATCTGCTTCTCCCACTTCCTCTGTCTCTTCCCCTGGCTTCCACTCTCTCTCTCTCAAATAAATAAAATCTTTCTTAAAATATCAATACTGAGGGGCACCTGGGTGGCTCAGTTGGTTAGGTGTCTGCCTTCGGCTCAGGTCATGGTCTTGGGGTCCTGGGATTGAGTCCCATGTCAGGCTCCCTGCTCAGTGGAGAATCTGCTTCTCTCTCTCCCCCTGCCCCTCCACCCTGCTTGTACTCTCTCTCAAATAAGTAAATAAAATCTAAAAAAAAAAAATTATTGATCACTATAGTAATGAAAATCTTAGTCCTGAATTCAGATCATTTACAGCTAGTTAGGTTGACCTGTTAACCTGATCTTCCAAGTTCGTTTAAGAACCTCATTCCCTTATATCATTTATTCTTTTCCTTAATTTCTACCAGGTCTGGATTCAAAACGCTCTCGTGGTTGGATGCCGTGTGTTCAGTTAGTGACAGCTTTGTTCTGCTTTGCTCTATCAAAAGCAATAACAAATCAAGAAAGATGATGAAAGGGATGGCAAACAGGCATTGTAGTCTGACTCTGAAACATTTCAGACTGCAAAGACTCAAGTTTACTCAACAGATGACACACTTAATTCGAACATTCTGACTTACTTTGCTTACCCAAATCAGGCTTTCTTGGATGTAAAAGAAGGTAAAAAGAGTGAGTAAAAAGGGCTAAGTCAAATTCTAGGTACCCTATGTAAGATACAAAACTAAAAATAAAAAATAAAAAATAAAAAAATAAAGCCAACAGCCAACATTTGGGGGGAATCACAGGCATTCTCTGCATCCTGTGTATACTGTATCCTCCCCCCGCCACACATACACACCCTTTTGAGAAGATTCTCCTACTGCTCTGAGAAAGACAGCTGGTGTTTTGGTCAAGCAGATGTAAGGTTAGGTGCCTACTCGCTTCTCCTGGGAAGTCCTGAAAGCAGGCATGGTCCAAGTGCAGGGGCAGAGGCTGCAGACTGAGAGGCTAAGCCTGCGAATGGAAAAGCCACCTCTGAGGGAACCTGTGCAGAGACTATTAGAGGAGGGCACCTGGTCTTGGCTTCATCTGGCTTAGGCCAGCTGGGAGAGAATTCTGGCTGGAGGAAGGGTACTGTGCAAGGAAGCAGTGGCCTCCAAGAGCAGGGATGCCTGCTTTCATGTTCTCTCCTGTACGGCTCTGATGGCATCCCCAAGTGTTCGGTGAAGCCTTGTTTAACTTTGCCCTCTAGTACCACCTAAATGTTTGGGAGGCTAACATCTTTGTGCCTACACTTGGGGGTTGAACAGGCTTTGGGAGGAACAGAAGCCAGAAGCAGCAGCAAAGGCCATGGCAGGAAATCCTGCAGCAGCTGTCCAGTAAAGAGCCAAGAAGGAGAGGACAGGATGGGTTTGAGCATGTGTGCACCCTCCCTGGGGTGGGGGCTGCTGGGAACCACTGGAAGATGGTGTCTTCCAGGGACACAAGTAGGAGGCTCAGGCTATGTTTGGGGGAAATCAAAGAAATGGATGACCCACTAGAGCTGGAACCCTTGGAGATATTGTGGTGACAGGTACCCAAGTCTATTTGAATCCATTCTCAGGGTGAGGGCTTCAGATGGCCTTGTTCTTTGGTTTGTAATAGGGATGAAGGCAGATGGGGGCCACGTACAGCACCCTACTGAACCTTACCTTCCACTAACCTCGATCTAGTTATTACTGGGGTAACAGAGTACCTAATATTGAACCGACTCAGGAGAACGCTCACCCTGGAGACCCATTACACTTATATCAAGGTTGGGAGCCTAGGACCCCAGGCGTCCCGATGCTCCAGGGAAAACTATGAGCCTAGGGGAGGTGGACAGCAGGCATGTGCCTTCCTCTTCTCCTCCATTTCCCTCGTTAGGTCACTCTTCACTTCCAGATTACTCAGAACTCCACCTGGACTTTGGTATCTCAAGCCTCCCTTTAGATTCCTTCATCCTCTCCAAGGCCTGAGGGTAGTATGGATTTTACCAGATTAAATCATCTCTGCTAAGGGACCAATTAGCTCTTTCAAATAACAATGCTTGGGCCAAGGTAAAACTGTTTCCATGACGTCCAGAATAGGTTTCTCAGGCACCACAGCAAGCCAGTGTGGGGATTTATTTGGCAAAAGGGGCCCTCTGGTGCCTTTTGGTAGCCGTCTAATCCAGGCCCAGGGCCGAGGACATGATCAAGCCTATACCCAAGCAGAGTTTGTACCACTATTAGACTCTAGCGAGAATAATGCCCTGGGTCTCAAATCAGAGGCTCTTAGGGCTAAAATCAGGTCAGTAGCAACTTCAGCTAGAGAAACAGACTGGCACATCACTTTGGTGGTAGGCAATAAATGGATGAGTCCTTCCCTTTGGTCCTCTTGCCATCCTAATAAGCTAATTCCTGCCCAATGAGCAGTGACTAATCACAAAGAATTCAACACAAAGATTGTTTAGCACTCAGAAAAGGCTTGATACAAAGTGTAGAAAAGAGGGTTGTACATGGTAGTCTTCAGGATATTGAACTAATCACACCACAAAACTACAATTTCTCAACTTGGCTTTCTCCCATGGCAAATGCACCACTTTACCATAATGCAGGATCGACCTTGACTTCATAGTGATTACAGTTTTTGCTTGATGTTTTAGAACACGCATATACCAGTGGCAAATTATCCAGTGAGAAATACTCAAATCACCATATATTATTTACTCAAACGGACTCCTTAAAGCAAAAATCAAAACAATTTATTGATGATGGAAAATGGAAGGCAAGGAAACTCGAAGAGAAACAGACCCGAGTATCCTACAGAGACCCTTAGCCATATCCCACATGTGCACGCACACACACACACAGGAACACACACATGCGCACGCACATATGCACCTCTCCCTTCACTGTCCCAGAGAACAACAGACATTTCTACACACTCCCTTCTGATTGCATTTTGTGACATCTCTTCCCTTCAAAGTCTAGTCTGTTATTTTTGTTAGATCCAGGTCCTGTGCACTAGAGTTCTGAAGGGAAGAATACCCGCCCCACCCCATCCCAGTCAATATAAAGACTTTGTGACACTAGAAAAAGGGACTCTGCTTGGTATAGAAAGATGGGAGCTTCTGATGTGGCCAGAGCTGGGCACTGACTATGATAGATGCTCCCCAGCTCAACATTTGCCTAGGGACTTCACAGAACTCCTTGCGTGACCACACCCAGGGATGCCAGACAACTATGGCCAGGACAGTGAGTCCAATGGCTCATAACGGGGGCTAAGTACACACTAACATCCTTTCCTGTGTGCCAACTACACAAGCCAACCACCATGGTGCCCAACACAGAGGAGGTCTGCAGGACCTATGTGTTAGTCAAGAGAATTAACTGAAGGACACATGCAGGACCAAACTTAACGAACTGTTGGCCACATTCCATTCTTTCACCCTATCCTCCTCCCAGATTCCAGTACTGGACAACACCATCAATGGTTAGTTAGACCTTCACTTTTGCTAAAGTACGAGGAAACTTCTATAGACACTGAAGAGTCAACGTCTTGCTAAGAAATCAAAATTCACTCTCATTCAGATTCCTATCAGCATGCTATCTGTCAAGTTTGTGCTATTTTCCGAAGCTACAGTGGGTGGCGGTGATACCAAAGAAAGGCCAGCTGCCAGCCTGCTTCTCCAGCCACCCTACTTTTGTGTTATCGTCAAGGTTGCTTGGCCGTGACTGAAGTGTAGAAGGAAGTGTACAAGTGTCTCAGTCAGACTAACCTCCATGTGACTCCCAGCTTTGCAGAACCACCTCTTTTCAAGCCTGCTTCTAGGACTGAGATAACATGTGCAAAGCCCCCGGTACAGTGCCTAGTGCACAGGAGTGCATATAAATGGAAGATAATATTATCAGTAAGCCTGTTGGAACTGTGAAGAACAGTAAGAGAGTTCCCCATGAAAAACAAAATTCCTATTCCCTTTCCACACTCATTTAGAATTCAAAGAACATGGGGGGGGGGGGTGGAGCTCTCTGAACATAATCCTATGAAATAGAATTAAAATAATCCCTACTGATGATGAAAAGGTCTTTAATGTTCCAGAAAATACTTTGAGCTAAAGTTAAAAGGCTATTCACCTGGCTATTTCATCTCATTCCACAGTGCTTCAATTCATGCATTCATTTATTCAGCAAATACTTACTAACTTCATATTATGTGCCAAGTAATGTGCTGTGAAAACACATTGCACGTCTATAATCCCCCACTGATATGCAGACTGAATCTAATTCTCACAGAGTCCACACTCAATGGTTTGTAGTGCTAAAGTTGAGTCATAATATCATTACTGGATTCCATGAGAGGGGACCTGATAGAAATTTCTAGAACCACGACAAAGTTTTGAG
The DNA here is from genome assembly GCA_004024625.1 of Mellivora capensis. NCBI lineage: Eukaryota > Metazoa > Chordata > Mammalia > Carnivora > Mustelidae > Mellivora > Mellivora capensis. The sequence continues at coordinate 49,806 of PISX010009063.1, forward strand.
TTATGTCGCTATTCTCATGATTTGGGGCAAGTAATTTAACCTAAGAGCTATCCTATGTATAGTTTCAAGCATCACAGAGGATAACTGAATGTCAAGAAGACTATGCTGCACCAGAGTCCATTATGATGAAAAAAAAACAAAAAACCAAAACTCTACCTTCTACCATGGGCCTGATCCTTTGGGACAGAGATCCAGATGTATTCTAAATGGTATTACAAATCCCATTCTGGTACATGGTCAGCAGAATGACTGTGAGTCATCTACCCTTGTGTGTTTCCCCCACTCTGGCCATCTAAGGATGGCCATCTTAAAAATTCTCCTCTTGTAAGATCAAATTAATTTAGATTCACTTCTGCCTGCTGTTGGTGGACAAGACACAGCAACAACTGTCTGGAGCTTTGCTCACCTCTCATTCAGTGGATGTTCACTGAGTGCCTACTCTGTGCTCTGCTCCATGCAAACCGGTTTTCTTCCTGAGGGAGGAAGCAGGCTCGTGTAGTGAGAGACTCGTTACTAAGAGAGCCAGACCAGGTCAGAAAAGCATTTGATGTACTTCAGGAACTTATGGGCAGCTGAGAAATCTTTGATCATTGTGGACATTTTTATATATTTTTCACTACTTCTTACTGTCTCTACCCAACCTTTATTAATCTTCTCATTCTACCTTGTTCACCCATCCCACAATATCCCCAAAGGATGCCCTCGTTTTATAAAACTACTTTTCCCCCACCAGTGGCCTCAGGGTCATCACCAATGTCAGTCAGTAAGGCAAGCAGGAGTAGATTAAAACAGAACTCAGACACTTCTTCCTCATTTATGCTATTCCCTGAAGAGATAATAAACCAAAAGGAGAATTCTAATGAGGCCTAAATGTATAGTTTTATCCATGTCGATTGCATGACTGTCTGCTTCCTTTGATTTTTCTCTTTGACCCCTCAGGCTGGTATTTCAAAAGTGTGAAGTTTATTTTTTTTTTTTAAGATTTTATTTATTTATTTATCAGAGAGAGAGAGAGCATGAAAGAGCAAGCACAGGCAGACAGAGTGGCAGGCAGAGGCAGAGGGAGAAGCAGGCTCCCTGCCGAGCAAGGAGCCCGATGTGGGACTCGATCCCAGGACGCTGGGATCATGACCTGAGCCGAAGGCAGCTGCTTAACCAACTGAGCCACCCAGGCGTCCCCAAAAGTGTGAAGTTTAAACGCTACAGCATCATCAGAGAAAATACAGGAACTTCCAGAAGACACACCCGCTGACAACTCTATTACTTACTGTTCTCCCCAAGCCATCTCCAAAGGCACAGGACCGGGCCTTGCTGTGCCACTAGGGAACTGTCATTCCCCCAGAACTTCCATTCTGCCACTTTTTTGTCCACCTCACCCCCTTCCACCTAACCAGACACTCCGTGACCTGCCCAGCTGCTCAGACCAGCCCCTCCACACAGTTCTCCCTGCCTATCCCCATACCTCCAGCTACAGAATCATCAGTCCAGTCCCTCCACTGCGTCACACCCAGCAACCTTTCATCACACCCAGCCCTGCTTGCTCTGCCCCCAGAAACGTGGCACCAGTCCCTGCAAGAGCACAGTCCTGAGTCCATGAGCCTCAGAGGATCCACTGTCCTTCCCCCTCCGTTTGACTGGCTGGTTGCAGTCAGAGAGGTCACAAAAACTGACGAAATATCTTCTTAGATATGCCACCTGCAGCCCTGTGTCCCGGGAGACACAGAGACCAAGCCCTGCGCCCTGCAGTCCCCAGCAGGGCTGCATCTAGTGATGTAGTCCCCCAGGGCAGGGCTGTGCACACACACAGGCTTTAACGTGTTGTCGGCAGGGTGTGTGGGCATGTTGTCTTTTTGTCTGTTATTAAATATGGATATTCTAAGAGAATTGGATGGATATTCTAATATATGAATATTCTAAAAGAAATATACACTAATAACACTGATTGAATAAAATCATCCAGAGGTCTTTTTCAAACTGCATAGAAAGCATCAGCCACTGAAGATTTCCAGATACCTGAGGTGCTCCTAGTTTAGAAGCAACCATTTTCAGAAGAGGGATGGCGAATTTGGACCCCTGGCGAGCAGATTATAATTACTGACCCAAGCCAGTACACATGGCCTGCTAGATAAACGTAAAAGAAGTGGTCTGTCTTGTTAAGTCTGGCTAGACAGGCTGCTGTTAGGGCAAATTCAAAGCGAGGCTTTCCATCCTCGTGCCTCAGGGGGTAATAAGTGAATTTTTAAACCTACATAAAATTCAAAACAATTATGTTAAAAAGGATTGCTAATCAAGTCCTTTTGTTGCCCCAAGTTATTATTTGACAAAATATAATCAAACTGATTTTGGAATAACCTGTACCATGGATAGCTTCATTTTTCTTCTTTTCAAGTGATTACTCTGAAAAGATTGCAAATAGTGTCATTCGCCAATAAATTAGAAATTTTGCTCTATTTTTTAATGTCCCCTGCTTTATAACTCACTTCAGGAGAACCAACAGAATCTCTCACATCTTTTTCAAAAGGCAAAAGCTCCTGAAAGCCAACTTTCCACACCATTTCAGATGTTTAAAAGCATGAAAAGAAGTTTTATTTAACTACCTCTGTAAAGATTAGCTGTCACAAAGTACCTGCCGGCCAAGCCACATCAGTAGCAGCCCCAGAAGAAAGGAGGAGACGGTATACAATAAACTAGATCCAGAGTTTCTTCATGGAGTTGTTTCAGTGTCATTGAATCTTACTAAGGAGAAACCCACTGTTTAGCAAACGGTGTGATATATCTGCAGCTCCCCAGGGCCAGGACTTGTGCGACTTGAGCGTCCTGCATTAAACAATCACACTGAGAGAAGAAATGCACCAATAACAGTAATAACGCAGATCCATCACCAGTAAACATTAACTCAGCCTCTGTCTTAAGGCCAATGCTAGCAACAACAACATACAAGACAACATTGGGACCTTCACATAGCTTAAAATCTAGTACGGAGTCAGGATATGCTTGTATGACAAATGGGTAAAAAATGGAAGGAAAATGTAGGCAATCAACTCAGACTCTCCCCCACTTGCCACCTCCCATGATGTATGGAACTCCCCGGGCAACCCAGGGCAAATCAAGATGCTCATGACCAGGTCATAGGAGTCTTCAGCTATGCTGATCCTTCTGCCTGGACACTTTCCCTCCCTTTTGTGCACCTGGACCATAGTGCTCTTCTCTCAGGTCTCCTATCACCCTCCGCCTCCTCCTGCCCCGTCCCACCCCATCTGATTCAGAGGTGCCCTCCCCATGTCCCTTCAGGGCCCTCTCCAAGCCTCTCCCGGGGCACCAGAAACACTGTAGCTGCTGCTTAATGACTCCCTAGCTACGCTGGGAGTTACCTGAGGGTAAAGCTCTGTCTAATCTTCCCCAGTGCTTAGTCCCCTGTGTCACCCTCTGTGGTCTCTATTTCAGTGAATGAAACCACCACCCTTTGGGGGAAAAACCTGGGAAAATGCTTTGTTTATTTTTTAAGATTTTATTTATTTGACAGAAAGAGAGACACACAGAGAGAGGGAACACAAGCAGGGGGAGTGGGAGAGGGAGAAGTATGCTTCCCGCTGAGCAGGGAGCCGGATGGGGGGCTCGATCCCAGGACTGAGACCACGACCCGAGCCAAAGACAGACGCTTAGCTACTGAGCCACCCAGGTGCTCCTCTAGGCATGGTCTTCAATGCTTCCTCCTGCTTCTCAACTTGTCTCTCATCCGAATATCCAGCCCACACAGGATCAAGAGGTTACACAAATCAGGAAGCATTCATTCGGTCTCCAGAGGGGCCATTCCCCAGACAGCGTGAACAGGTGCTCTTCAGCGTTAAGCCCTGAATGTGGTGGCCCTGACTTCACTGCCAAGTCTCACCTATTCTACTTCCTAAATATTTCTCCGTTCTTATTACTTCTCTCCCACCTTATGGCTAGTTCAGAATACTCTCATTCAGAATACCATAATCGTTTGCTTTAATTACCTAAGAAGTCTTCCAACAGGTGTCCCTGACTGCAGTGTCCCCATGCAACTGCTCTTCCCACAGCAGCCAAAGTAAACTAGTCACAAAATACAAACCTGATGGTCACTCCTCTCTATCAATCATCACTAGTTCCTCAGCTACCTTGTGATAAAAGCCCGATGTCTTCTATGACCTTGGCCCTGCTTTCTTCTCTACCTTCATTTCTTACCATTATCTGGCTCTCACTCCATCCTCCAAATTCATTTGCCAAACACGTCTTACATTTTGCATCTACTATTTCCCATGACCCCCCCCCCCAGTATCACCTGTCATGGCATTTATCATACTGTTTATTTGTACGTATCCCCCATGCCACTTTCAGCTTTGTAGAGGCAAAATCCATTTTTAGTGCCTGGCATTATATGCACACTCAATAAATACTTGTTAAATTAATAAATGAATGAATGAATGAATCAAACCAATGTTTCATTAATGTTAAATTTTTTAATGTCACTTTAAACAGAATTCTCTGATAAAGGTCAAACATTAAGAAATTGTAAAAAGATAATCTGAGATTTGGTACTGTGTTCAGAAATGCCTTCTGTTAACACAGATAATAGATTTATAGGTCAGGAGTAAAATCTTTCTCAAATGCATAAGCACAAATTACTGAAATAGGACTTGTGTAACTCTGCTCATTCGTTGAAATTAGTGCAAATAAAAAAGACTGGGAGAACCCAACAAATGGTAGGCATGGTATTTCTATTAATAATACAAGATTATGATTCAAGTGATGCTATCAAGTAAGAAGATACTATTAACAGTGAAGAAATACATTTTTAGAAAGAAATCATTTGGGAAACTTCTGCTTTTGTGTCTTTATGTCAATTAATGATATTACTATTATTAACAAAAATAATTCTGCACTACATGGCAGGCACTGTATTAAATGCTTATATGTATTAGCACATTTAGATAATGTCCAAGAATGTTTGAAGTAGGCACTTACTATTTTTCTAGTTTTATGTAACAGGAAACTGAAGCTTAAGGAGGTTCAGCAATGAGTCCAAAGTCACAAGCTAGTTAAGTGCAAACAGGATGCCCACTCAGGTCATGTGACTATACAAAATGCCTCTATTTACCACTATGCTATTTTGCAGTAAGGTGACAATATGACATTCCCTAAAGACTATACTTTATTCCAACAACTTTTAGGACAGGAGGGTAACTCCAGTAATAATAACACCAGTTAACTCGGTAAGTGCTTACTACATATCTGGGCACTGCTGCAAACACAAACGTGTCCATTCCTTTACTCCTAGCAGTCACTCAATGAGGTAGAAACTATCAGTATGCCCACCCACAGCTTAGGAAACCAAAGCACAGAAAAGTGACTGGTCCAAGGCCTGAAAGCCAGATGAAGCCAGAATTCAAATATGAGAAGTCTGATTCCAAAGCCTTTTGTCTTAACCACTATGTGAAATTGTCTCTGGGGAAAAACAAGTTAATATTAAAAAATAATAATAATTAATGCAAATTCTAAAGTAAATCTTGGAATCTATACCTCTTCAACCCAGTCTTCTACAGAAATAATGCAACATAAATATTGCAGCAGGAAGTAGTTCAAGAGCTGTAGATTATAAGCAGAAGACAGCAGATTCTGAACCTGTTCTGCTATTTTTTACCTCTGTAATCATGAAACCATTTACTCTCTGAATCTCCTACTCTTGTGTTAAAAAGGGCAATCAGGGGCGCATGGAGATTCAGGTCATGATTCCAGGATCCTGGATTGAGACCCACATCAGGCTCCTTGCTCAGCAGGAAGCCTATTTTTCCCTCTCCCACTCCCCCCTGCTTGTATTCCCTCTTTCACTGTCTCTCTCTCTCTGTGTCAAATAAATAAGTAAAATCTTTAAAAAAAAAAAAAAAAAGGCAATCAGCCAGCAACAGATGAATAGATAACAAAGAGGTGGTATATGTATACAATGGAATATTACTCAGCCATCAAAAAGAATGGAATCTTGCCATTTGCAATGACATGGATGGAGCGAGAGAGCATTGTGCTTATTTAATAAGCAAGGAAGTCAGAGAAAGACAAATGTCCTATGATCTCACTCATGTGTGGAATTTAAGAAGCTAAATAAATGAGCAAAGGCAAAAAGAGAGAGAGAGAGAGAGACAAACCAAGAATTAACTATAGAGAACAAACTAATGGTTACCAGAGGGGAGGAGGGTTGGAGGATGGGTGAAGGGGATTAGAGTACACCTATCATGATGAGCACTGAGTAATGTATGGAAGAGCTGAATTACTATATTGTACACTTGAAACTAATATAATGCTGTACGTTGACCATACTGGAATTAAAATTAAAAAGTTAAAAAAAAATGGCAATCATACTACATGCCCTGACTACTTTGTAAGTTTCTTCTAAGGATCACATAAGAAAATATATGAAAGAACATTTTTGCCTTTGGAAGGTTTTTCTGTACATCAAAATCAACTTATTTAATTTCTTGAGAAAAATTCAAGTCATTCAAAATTCAATACTTATAGCTCATGTAAAAGCTATACATAAAAGGCTCAATTTCATTACCTTTTCATATGCCACAATACAATACATTTAGCAATATATAACACTAACAAACTCTATCCTAAGTGTACTATAAAATACTAAGGCTATACAAGTTATGATCATTTCAGTAATTTATACTGTGAACTGGGGAAATTATCTTTGTAAATAGATTATGGTTATTACTCAATTTTAAGCACATATATGATACAACAGAAATAACAACAGTATGAAAGCCTTAAATTGGACAGTCTTACTAATGCTGATAACAGCTAGAGGATAGCGACTTAATATTTTAACAACCTGGTAGCCTCTAAAATTCACTTGGTTTTAACAATGTTTACAGCAAGCCCAAAATTGGCTAGGGTGCTATTTTAGACATTTGCTAAAGTTGGTCCCTATGGTAAAATTCAATTAAGTTGTATAAACATCAACTGAGCACCTAACTATGTGCAAAGGACTGTGCCAGGTACAATGCAAAACCAGGAAGAGAATACCAGCCCTGCTTTCAAAACGTACAGACACCACACTCATACACAACACACATACACAAGATACATGCTAATTACTACTTTAGACATTCCTAGTTTTTTAAATTTTTACACTTTACTTTAGCTTATTATCTGCCTTTAGATGATATATAATGTGGATATCATGAGGGAAAAAACTGCAGTATGAAAATTTAAGGATGTTGTGACTCTTCAAGTAACCTACTTAAAGAGTCTAGTTAGAGTCTCCTTTCACTGTAATACTAAAAATACACATCCTGTAAATAAGTATTTTTGTTAGTGAACTACACAATATTAAAAATATAAAGAAACAATCTACTTAACACCCTCTATACAACCATAACTTTATTTGTATGCTAATGAAGCAACCTTAGCACGTAGCTACAAAAACTTATGAAAATGTAATGTTAAAATTACGGGGCACTGAAAAATGCATCTAGATTTAGAATTTCAAATGACATAAAATACTGATCTTTATAAGTATACGTCATTATATTTTTATTTTTGGAAACTGTCTTATAAATAGCTCACCTGAGTACATTCTCATTACTTAAGTCACAACTCACTATATAGTTAATTACTTATGTCTAAAGATAATCTTTTCTTGTATGATTTCATTTTCTTAAAAAGCAAAATATTTATTTTCAATAAAAAAAATTTACATTTGAAAGTCAAAGACAGTAATTTCAGTAAAAATGAAAATCAACCACCATATCTTTTCTTGAGTTCTTCAACAGACTTATCCTTCAATCCTGATTTGTCTATGTGATTGAACAATACATGTGCAACTGAAAAAAGAAAAAAAAATTCATTTTAATCTCCGTTTTTTAAAAAACTATGTGAGACAAAATTAAAGAGAGTAATCTGATTTATCAAATAAAACTTCTCATATTTTAAAACAATAACCATTATATTTGTAAATTCTAATCCAGATATTTAAAAAGCTAATCTGAGAAAGTTATACAGGAATCTAATAATGTTTCTTACCAGAATATTTTCTAAAAAATATTAACTTAAACTTAACTCATTCTGTCCTACTTTAAACATTTTGCCCTCTGTAACGAGCACAATTTATTTACTTAATATTTCAATTAACTTTTTCAAACTGAAACTATTTTAAAAGAAAATTTTGTATCCACTACTGTAAATTGAAACTTAGCAGTAACATCTACAAAATGTTAGCCATACATTTTTATAATATGCAATAAAATATATAACTACTAAAAATTAAAACAAAACTTGCCTATAAGTCATATAAAATCATCTTTTATACCACTGAATGGTCCACACTCAACAATTTGGAAAACTCTGTATAGTTCAACATTAACACTGGCTACTGGTTGTAACTGATAAAAAAAGGTAACACCAGCTAATACTGATCAAATGTTTATTAGGTACACTCTGGGAACCATTCCAGGTGCTCCCCATGTTTAGCTTTGCTGATGATGGTGACCCAACCAAGACAGTACTGTTGGTAGGCCAGTGCAAAGAGCCAACTCACATTCTTTGAGTACACTTCTACTTATCACATTACAGTAGCAAGAAATCCACTTCCTCAATGCATTTATACAGACAGGCTGTTACGCTCTAAGCACTGTTCTATGCCCTGAGTCCTAGAGAACAAGGTATACAGTTCCAGCTCTCGTGGAGCTTTCACTCTATTAAGGAGAGAGACATCATAAACAAATACATGAAATATTTTCAGCTAGTTACATATTATGAAGAAAAATAAAGGAGGGTAAGAAGCCAGAGGATGATAAAGGGAGGCAGGCAGTTACTTTGAGTAGGTCTGCTGAGGAAAGGGGTCTCTGAAGTGTTTACTCTAGTGGAAACTGAATGAAGTGAAGAAGCTGGCAAGGGGGAGATATTCTGGGCTGTGGAAACGGCCAAATGCGAAGCGCCCAAGGCCAAAATAAGTTTACCAGCTTGGTATATAAAAAAAATATAAAGTTAGTGTGGTAGAGCAGAGTAATCGAAAAAAGTAGTGGAAGAGGTTTTAACAGTAGTAAGAGTAGTTAGTATTTTTCAGGGAACTTTAGGGACTGTTTTTGAGTAAAGATAAAACAGAAATGTCTTTTAGCTTAAACCCTATTTAAAAATCACACATAAGATGACATGTCTACTTCTTTAAGTACAATATAAAGAGTATTTTTCTTAGTGATTCAGACTCATTCAATGTTGCTGCTAGAAACATAAAGAAACAAGAAAAGGAGCCCAAGGTATATTTAATCCAGAAGATATATGAAAATGGTACATAGAGTGTTATTTTTAAAACTAAAAACCTGGTACTGCTGCATTCTAATAATTTTTCTTTTTCCGAAAACTTGAGGAAAGCCCAAAACTCTTACCTAACTGAAGTTCCTGCATAGTCTGATTTTACTTAAGGTTTCCCTAAACTGACACTTCATGGGAAGAACAGAGATGTAAAAATAAATAAGGAACAGAATTCTGCAGGTTCATTACCTGCCAACTGTCCCCCTGACTCTACAGTCTGCACTGTACTGCTTTTAATTTTCTGAAAACAATTTGCTCTTTCCTGCCTCAGCACTTCCGCATACATCATTCTCCGGGTCTAAAACTCTTCCCCAGCCCTTTCATCTGATTGACTCCCGCACGTCTTTGAGGATTCAGGTTCCATCAAACAATCACAAAGAAACTGGCTCTCACAGAAGGGATTGGACCTCCCTTGCACCCATGCCCGGTGACATGCATCTGTGGTAGGAACCCTTTAGGAGTCCCACCAAAGCAAGCTCTCAACCACCACGCTTTACTGAGTTTTCAAGTAGAAGAGTCCAGACATAAAATCAGTCTGCCTAACTTTAAATCCTGGGTCTGAAAAAAAAAAGAATAAAATCAAATCAATCAATCCTGGGTCTGGCTTCTTACCTAGATGACCTTGGTCAGGTTTCTTACCTCTCTATGCCCCAGTTTCTATCTTTGTAAAAAGGAACTGATAATCACACTTAAAGCTCACAATGTTGTTGTTAGGGTTAAAAGATTAGATTTTACTTAACTGTAACTCAATTTAACTTGTGATTAATTTAAATTTAAATATATGTATCTTATAGTAAATATTCAATAAATGTCCACTATATTTGTTGAATAAATGAAGGAACATGTCAGAATAAAGAGATCTGGAAAAGCTTTCTTCACAGACTTACTTTTTTTCTCAGGTTCTGACATAAACATCACTGCCATATCAAACCTTTTTAGTTCAGAAAGTTTTTGTAAGATTTCAAAGATGAGTGATGGCTCTTCTTTCCTGAAACAATCCAAATATAAAACAAATGATTAATTAAAAGTAACTCATGTAATTCTGTTTTTCTAACACAGTATTTCTAATTATACATAAATAAGGTCTTCATTTATCTTTTTTCCCTGGATGTGGAATAAAATAGATTTTAAATGCCCAAATGAAGAGATTTATGATATTTAAAATTTAAAATTTTAAATGCCCAAGAGATTTTTGATATATGATATGAAATGAAGAGATATATCAAGAAATTATAATTTTCTTAAATGTGAGGCTTAGCACAGACTTTTAAAAAATTTATTTTTTTATTTAAATTCAGTTAATTAACATAGTATATTAATAGTTTCAGGGGTAGAGTTCAGTGATTCATCAGTTGCATATAACACCCCGTGCTCATTACATCTCATAGCACAGACTTTATTAATTTGCTATCACATTTATCACTTCTATACCACCCCTTCTTTAAAAAAAAGTTTTAAAGTCCTTTTTCCTCCTACCTAAACATTTTCCATATTATTGCTTGCACTTGTCATCTCTTCACAACTTCTTCAATGGTGATATTTTCCAGAGAGCTAATTTTGCTATACAGAAGGCAGTAAGTAATATGACATCAAGGAGAATGACTTTCCCAAACCACTACAAATAGCCTAACATTACAATACGCAGGTATAATGAAAAAAACTCCACTTACTCAATATAAAAGTCATGCAGAATTTTAATGATCTGGTTGAATACATCAGGATCCAGATTTTTCTGAAACAACTTAGGATACATGGATGGTTCAATTTGCTTGGAAAAGATATAAAGAGAAAATTATATCATGGTAACATTCATTTTTCACAAATTATGTATATAACAACTGCTTAGATGAATATAGGGAAGAATACTGTTTATGCACTAGTGCTGAGTAATAATGGGGTCACAGTGCAATGTAACTACGAGTGAAGAACAAAAGTCGGAGGAAATGTTAGATAAATCACTCTGTTCGAGGCAGAGAAAAATCCATGAACAGAGAGATGTTCCCAAAGACAGACAGGAAACTTGAAGAGAGCTCTCAAGAAGCAATAAAAATAACTAGTTTAAAAAATAGAATTATATGAGATAATGCAATCAGAAGTAATTGTATACTAGAAAACCGTAAGGGATTATTACTATAATATATTACACTTGAAAAAACAATGCTAAAATCCATTATTTGGTAAACTTCCTAAGATCTGATCCTTTTTCTTGGAGCAAATAAGAGCTCACTTAAGAAAATGATTGTCTAAATATTGCAAGCAGTGCTTGGGGCACATGGAAGGCACTCGTGTTTTAACTTCTTTCCCCAACTTGAAGAATGAAGAACTAAATTTAAGGTAGGATTTCTGAAATAAGATCAAGTTATTTTAAACCACAGAACTTAACACAGAACCTATTTCCAAAGGTTTCCCAGTTGCAAACATTTAAAACAGTCTGGCTGAGGTAAGACACGCAGGCAAGGAAGGGTTCTACAATCATATGCTACAAAAAGCAGATACAAGTACTATTGAACAGTGCTAGTGACAAAAGAAGTCCTATGACCTTCTACTTAAACTAGAACTCCTAGCTTCCTTTCTTACCTTCAAATACCGATACAACATATCCGGAGAATTTTTTAGTTGTCTGAAATCAGATTCAAGCTGGAAGGAGTTTGCAGGAACTGGAGGAAGCACAGTTGTGACAAACTTCGCAGGTGTCTTATCTATCTCTACAGAAATCTTCTCACTGAAAGACTGGCACACATTCTGTTTCAAGGTGACTGGAGGTCTAAAATATTTCAGAGGCATCAGTCAAACAATTAGAAAAGAACCACAAATAGTTAAAGCTTATACAAGGAAATGTCAATGGAGATTTTTCAATTCCTGACTTTATTAATATAGTGTTGTAACTATTTATATTCCATACATAGTGAACTCTTCCAGCTAATAAAAATATACCTATATTTTTGGCAAGGCAGATAATGCTTTTGCCCATTTTTAAAATATTTATTTATTTATGTTCAGTTAGCCACTGTATAGTACATAATTAGTCCCTGATGCAATGTTCAATGATTCATTAGTTAAGTATAATACTCAGTGCCCATCATAACACGTGACCTCCTCAATACCCACCTACCCTGTTACCCCCCTTCCCCCTTCCCTTTGCCAATTTTCATATGCTGTCTATGTAATGACTTTTCTCATCTGTTGGGCTAATCTAGCCTGGCCACTTTTTGAAGCACACCATTTCCATACACTGCATTACTACATCACATCACATATACTCACAACTCTGCCTTTCAGAAATCCAAATTATGACAGTTTCAGGAAAGATAGTCCCAGACACCAAGAAATGCTTCCTCCTTTTAAAAAAATCTGCCCATGGGACGCCTGGGTGGCTCAGTTGGTTAAGCCGCTGCCTTCGGCTCGGGTCATGATCCCAGCGTCCTGGGATCGAGTCCCACATCGGGCTCCTTGCTCAGTAGGAGCCTGCTTCTCTGTCTGCCTCTGCCTGCCACTCTGTCTGCCTGTGCTCACTCTGACAAATAAATAAAATCTTTAAAAAAATAAAAATAAAAATAAAAATAAAAAAATCTGCCTGGGGGCACCTGGGTGGCTCAGTGGGTTAAAGCCTCTGCCTTCGGCTCAGGTCAGGATCCCAGAGTCCTGGGATCAAGCCCCGCATCGGGCTCTCTGCTCAGCAGGGAGCCTGCTTCCTCCTCTCCCTCTGCCTACTTGTGACCTCTGTCTGTCAAATAAATAAATAAATAATCTTTAAAAAAAAAAAACTGCCTGTTCAGTGTTTTCCCCAAACACTAAATAATCACTATCACTTTAAATAAAACCAGTAAAATTGAACATTAAAAAAACAAACAACTTTTAATAGGACTGCTGAGTGCCAATACAAGAATGTATGAATAAAGTTTCAACATCCCCTGGGGTGACTGACTGGGTCAGTCCTTAAGTGTCTGCCTTTGGCTCAGGTCATGGTCCCAGGGTGCTGGGATCGAGCCCCACACCGGGCTCCCAGCTCAGTGAGAAGCCTGCTTCTCCCCCTCCCACTTCCCCTGCTTATATTCCCTCTCTTGCTGTGTCTCTTTCTGTCAAATAAATTAAAAAATCTTAAAAAAAAAGTTTCAACATCCCCAAATAAACCTAATTAATCTAGATCTTTTATATTCTCACCATTAAGCAAATACATGACTATTTTTAAAAAGTTCACACATAAAGAGCTCACAATCTTAAATATTAATGGCTAGAATAATGAGGACTAATTTCTACATTTTTTATGAAGCTTCCTTTTAAAAACTTATTTTTGCTGAATTACAAAATGAAATGCATATACTAAAGTTCTAGAATAAAAATGCACAGAATCAATTTGTTAAGATACTTTCTTACGTCTGAATTTCCCACTATGGTATAGGAATAGTGATCAGACCTTAAGCAAAACCTCTCTTACGATTAAGTACAAATAAAAATCTAGAATGTGAAGTTGGGCAGTTCAAGGCACTATGGTGATAAGCACAAACTAGAAGTCTCATCAGTAATACCAATTTTCTAGTGAATTATTACTACTCTAGATGAGTACCAAGTAAGAGTATTTCTTCTGGGAAGCCTGGGTGGCGCCGTCAGTTAAGCGTCCAACTCTCGGGTTCGGCTCAGGTCATGATCTCAGGGTCGCGAGACCAAGCCCACGTGAGGCTCATGCTCAGTGCAGTCTACATAAGACTCCCTCTCCCTCTGCCTCTCCCCTCACTCCCACTCCCTCTCCTCTCTCTTAAAATAAATCTTTTTAACAACAACAACAAAAAAAGGGTATTTCTTCTACTCACGGCGGGGCTGAAGTATCACTGATTTCTTCTATTTTCAAAACTTTGGCTTTCGGAATATCACTGGTGGGCAAAAGGTCATCTTGGCTTGAATTCTTACTCTTACTCGCAGCGCCTGCACTTGCTAGTGCATCTGCCAGGTGACTAGGGTTGTTCCGTGGAGCGGCAGTAGTGCTACCCAGCACATCAACGGTCTGGATCAAATTACCGATCTCTTCAATAGTAACTTTCTTGAGTGGTTTCTACGATTAAAATCAATTCTTTAAATCAACATTAAAGGTTTCCTATTTTAGGGTCACCAATTAGAAGTCTGTAGTGTTCTTATAACTAGTATCTGCTCCCTATTTAGAGAACGTACTTAGATTTTAAGTTCACGGACTAACAGTTGTAAGTCAGCTCACTCTGATGGCGAGATAGACAGGGGTCATACTCTCAGAATACAAAGAATAAAAAGATGCACAGCACCTAGAGTATGTAAGTCTGAATGGGAGAAAGAAGAGCTGTACGTATACATAATCCCAAGGCAATGGGATGCATGCTGTAAAAGGGGAAAGCACCACACGCTAAGAGAACACAGGGAAGGAAGACAAACAGCGGCATCAGGGGAGTCATCACAGAAAAGTACACATGAATGGCAATGTGGAAGGGCACAGCATGGTCAGTAGAAAGATGAGAAGTCCAAAAGGGCTAGAGCAAGGGGAGGAGTGGGGGGACGAAGCCTGAAAGGTTGTTTAAAGACAGCTTATAAAGGAATTGTGTGCCATGGCTGGGAGTTTGGACTTTACCTGAGAGGCAACAAAGCCAAGAAAAAGTATGGCCAAACCTACAGTGAACTAACTGAAGGTAAGCAGAACGAGGTCAGACAATAACCAGCGCTCTGTATGAAACAGACTAACATTAAAATCTAAGTAGAGGGGCGCCTGGGTGGCTCAGTGGGTTAAAGCCTCTGCCTTCGGCTCAGGTGATAGTCCCAGGGTCCTGGGATCGAGCCCTGCATCGGGCTCTCTGCTCAGCAGGGAGCCTGCTTCCCCTTTCTCTCTCTGTCTGCCTCTCTGCCTACTTGTGATCTCTGTCAAATAAATAAAATCTTTGAAAAAAATAAAATAAAATCTAAGTAGATTTTTAAAATAAATGAATAAATAAATAAAAAACACCTAAGTAGATTTTTCTAAACATGCAGCTGCTAGATAAAACCAGCCCAGGATTAAAGATCTGCCAAATATGTTCACAAAGTTGGTAAGACTTGACCATAATTAGTTTCTAATGTAACAAAATAAGTAGGATTCACTGTTTATTTCAATCATTACAAATATCAAATATGTTCAATTTCTTCTTAAGTTTACATACAATACTCTGTTATTTTTAACTAAAAAAAAAAAACCCTCAATTTATTCTAAGTATTCATTTCAACTGTATGGGTGAATTTTAAATCAAAAAGTTATAAATATAAAAACTTTAGACATACATATTAAACTCGGTATTAAATCCAGACATTCTATTAACATAGCCAAGATAATACCTAACAGTTACAACTATTACTGGATGAACAAACATAAATTTTAAAAGCTATTAGCAAAACTGTTAACAGAATCCCAGCAGCCATTCTATTTAAAGTACAATCGTGTTAAGCTGAAGCCTTTGCCTTGCTGAAACTCTCAACAACAAATTTTCTCTGAAGATATTAACCAAGAATGGGGACGTGTTAGTGCTGCAGGACGGACTATGATTTCTGACAGGCAATAATCACAGGATTAAATCAATACAGTCCCATTTAAAACAAAATCCTTTCAAAACTAACAACAGGGTGCCTGGGTGGCTCAGTGGGTTAAGCCTTTGCCTTCGGCTCAGAGATCATGATCTCAGGGTCCTGGGATCGAGCCCCGCATCAGGCTCTCTGCTCAGCAGGGAGCCTGCTCCCGCCCCCCCCCCCACGCCTGCCTCTCTGCCTACTTGTGATCTCTGTGTTAAATAAATACATAAAATCTTAAAAAAAAAAAAACACACTAACAACAGATGCGTAAACATGATCCTAATTTAAAAATTCCCTAATCAGTGGTCTCTGTGAAGTGTAGACCAATGGGTACCAAGAGCTGCTGAGGGCTACTGATGGTTGGGAGTGATAGGGAGGATGACTGTATGCTGGTTAACAGGAGTGAAACACAAAAGGTATCACTACAGAAAGATTTAAGAAAATATGGAAGGTTCAACTATCCCTTTCTCAAAACTAAGATTCAGATGCATTTTATTTAGCTCTAAATGTTATTGCCATTTCAAGAAAAGGAAGAGAAAAATAAAAATAAACAGAAAAGGAGAAATAGAAGGGGAAGGACCAAGTAGAAAGATGAAGTTTTGCTATAGGAAAACAGAAAAATGAAAATAAAATAAAGTATTTCAGCACAGACTATGAGATCAGGAGACCCTTCATTTACTACTACCTATCCAGGAACCCCAGGTCCCGGGAGATCTCCATCACTGCTACACCTATCCTACACCTACACCTATCCTACACCTCTCTGGAGAAGATTCGCCAAAAGTACACCTCAGGCTATCAGCCCTTGAAACACAGACTTTGCTGGCCTAGACTCTCATTTGACTCAAGAAATGCTGGGACTCTCCCTTCACTTCTGGACCTTCCTCTCGTTCCTAACCCTTTCCCCAATGGTCCGGTTCTCTCACAAATATGTGACTAAGATGGAAATTAATATTCATTTCACCTAAAACTGCCTTAGCACTAATGGATATTATTTCCTTTGATCGAAACTAACCTGTGAGTTATCCGTAAGGAGAAAAAGTAAGGATCACACAGGGATTAGGTAACTTGCCCAAGGGGGCTCAAATCAACTCTTAAAAACATTACACCAAATGGCATCTTCTATCTTTCAAATAATGGCCACATTTTTATTATGAAGACCTACTACAAAAATAAACGGCAATTTTCCCCCTTTCTGCTAAGATACTGATTTATTTTGTTTGGGAACATTTACAGAATAGTTCACCCCAGATCTTTCATTTCAGAGAGGTGTTTTAAGATCTTGCCACAAAAGACTTAAATCCATGTCGCATTTTTAAACTATTAACATAAATTGATTTTTAAAGTGAGGGAGAAGAGAACCCCACAAAGGTGTAAAAGCTCCTTATATACTGGCTATGGGACATCTGATCTACCACACGGCCATGTTTTTATAATTATGGACAACAAAGTCTGACAAACGCTTTTTTAAACTTTGTGAATTTTTTGTGAAAATGTTTTACAAAGACATAAAAGTTTAAAACAATTTTTAAAAACCACTTTTCATTAAACATTTGATCACCTTAATTGAAAAGAATAGCAGCACATTAACATAATGTATGAAAATGAATACAATGTATAGAAGCAATTAGATTTATGCCTGTCCGGAAACAAGTATTGTCTCAGAAAACCCAAGAATAAAGTCACAATAAGAACACTGAGGGTGGGGGGTTACCTGGCTGGCTCTCAGTAGAGCACATGACTCCAGATATCAGGGTCACGAGTTGGAGTACCTATGTTGGGCATGGAGCCTACTTAATTAAAAAAAAAAAAAAAAAGAAAGAAAGAAAGAAAGGAAAAAAAAAAGAACACTAAAAAAGCATTTAACTGAAATTCGCTGTTACTAACTTGAAATATGAACTCAACAAAACAAACTTTCTTTCCCTCATTTACTTCCTTGGTAAAAGGAAGATAAAAATACCTGCTCTGACTCCCTTATAAAATTAAGGCTCTCAAAGCATCCACCATGCAGAACAGTTACTTCCAAGAGGCAGCGAGAGGATCATGACCAGTAAGGGGGGCACACAGGAGGATTCTGGAGGCTGACACCTTTCAATTTTTGACTTAGTTGGTGATTTCATGGGTGTTCACTTTATAATTTTTTAAAATCTTAGTCTTGTGGACTCTTCTACATATATTAGGTAAATGTTAGAAACTGCCATAGTCATGTCACATCATATAACATATATATATTATATATAATAATCTTTAAAGTTATTATCTATAAGATATACATGTATCTCTATATACCTATACCTTACATATAGATATATATAACATATATATATCTATATATAAAATTATAGATAATAACTTTAAAGATTCAGCACAAAAAAACTGGCTAAATTCATGCCAGCTACTCTTTCTGTTCTAATATTGCAGAGAAACAAACTGGCTTTGTTGGACTTAATGAAAAATAGTACGGAATACCAAAAACAATGTGCAATGTATATTTTTAAAGACAATTTGCTTATACTAGAGTTCTGCCTTAGGTGAATTTTTTTTTTTTTAGATGTAGCTATGATACTCTGAGGGTCTTGCAATGTAAGGAAGGTAAACCTGGCTGAGGACACTGTACCCATCCTTAGGTTCCTCAGGATACCCCTATGATGGTTGTATCATTTCCCCACATTGAGCTGGAGAGCAGGGGTCTCCAGAAGAGAAAAAAATGAGGCTGTTTACACAAAGGCAGACATACATTACTTCTGTGGGTATGCACTGTACCAAGACCCCGAGCTGGGTTCTCTGAGCCATGAGGCACTCCTCTTTCTTTCCAGCTGATCTGAGCCCCAAGCTGTCCACAGTTGTTTGATGAGTTATGAAAATACCTGAACCAGGCAGGACCCTGTGATGTCTTTTTTTTTTTTTTTGTGGTGTCATCAAGTATAGGGTACAGGGCTCCCCTTTATCCTTGGCCATATTTTTATAAATATGCTATCTGCAGAATCCCTCCAGTTGTACCCTGGGTAAAAATGTTCTCAATTATCGGAAGTGACAGATTTGTAGTTGAAAATGTACACTAGCAGTGAAGTCATGAAGAGAGAAAAATCAGTTACTACTGCAGAGCCAGTTCCATACAAAGTCCTTCCACTGTGTTCATATGAGCGGGTTCTGCTGTGTCCTGAGTCACTGTTAGAACTGATCCTGCCTCTCATGATACATCATGGGAATTCTATAGCACACATCCAAACACATTCGTGTTCATTCTGTTATTTACAACTTTTGCCTTTTTCCATACAACACTCACAGTGTTAAGTACACTGTGTCTCACAGTGTACTTAAATCAGATCTATCTATGAATTGATAAGATAAACAGAGCTGGGCTTAGTTGACATTTATAAGTAACAGGTTCCTCCCAGAAAACACTCTCTTGGTTCCTCTCCAAGACTCCAGGCATCCCCACCTCCGAGAGGCCCCTGGGGCCACTGACAGAACTTCCAGAGAGAAGACCCCTTTGTCAGGGAGGGAAGCAAAGGAAGAAGGTTGTGCGCTGGCAAACAGTATTTTTCCACAGGAGTGGCTATGATTCTGTGTGTGGAGAATGGGCTTTTTAATCTCACTCATTCTCTCTGTTCTCAATATACAAAGAACTACCTCCTGCAGCCACAGAGGAGGGACACAGGGTTACCCTGGACACAGACGCCTGCCCGTCTGGAGTACGCGACTTTGTTAGTTTGAAATTACTTCTGGTAATCCTCTAGGATGGAACCCCGGCTGTTCCACACTGGCAGACATGGGCAGTGACATGTGGTGACAGTAATTTAACCTCCTGGCCTCTTTTCCCCCAAGCTGCAGGCGGCACCCAGTGGGGAAACAGAGTTTTCTGGCATTGATGCTGCTCTCTGGGAACCTGGCAGTAGGACAGATGGCAGGTGCAGACACCTGCTTTTCTGGGGTTCAGCTGCTGTTGGTACTGGCTCTTTTGTGTGTCATATCAACACAGCTTTCACTTCTGCTCTGCAAGTCAGTATGGTGACCAGAAGACCCCACCCCTTTACCAGGACCATCGTGCACATGCTACTCCGTGGGCCCCCCTTTATCACCATCCATGGGCTCTGAACCACCCCCACCTCCTGCACCTCGGTGGCCCCGGAACCACCCACACCACCCCACCCGCACCACCTGATAGATGATCTGAGCAGTGTGAGTGGACTTGTAAAGCACGTTCATCTTACTTTTGTTGTTGTTGAACTTAAGTGGTGATTTTAGATCTAATACCACAGGAAATGCAAGGCTATTATTATAATAAAATCACAATCCCAAATAAAAATGGTACAAGAAATTTAAAGTATTTAACTATTATAAAATGTAAAACCACCTCAAATTCCTTTAATATCAGAAAATACGTAGAAATATTTAAATTTATAGTGTTAAGTCAATGAAAAAGTTATCCCAGAATTCTAAACAGCTGAATTTTCCCCATTTTTATTATGTCAATAATCCTAAGAGTGCTTTTTAAAGATTCTAAATAGAGTTTATTTACTCAACACTTTGTCTCCAATTCTTATTAATATAACACTGATATTTAAAAAGGAAGGAAAAAATGATAGAAAAGTGCTTCACTTACAGCTGACCCAAGATGAGATGGATTATCAATAGGTTTTATCACATTTTGCCTTTGTGTAGAATCGAGAAAAACATCATCCCAGTGTCCTTTCTCAATTAAGTCCTTGAAAATAAAGTTGTAAGCATGACTACCAAAATATATATTCTCAAGTTAGTTATATAATAGTAATGTGTTTCTGTTTCAGAAAATAAGACCATATTTTGGTGAAAAGAATATCTTACCTTTTTAATTTTGGAAAGTTCAGTTACTGCTTGCTTATTCCCAGGTTCCAAAAGCAAAACAGTTTCAAAATCTAATGTGAATTTTTAAGAAACAGAATAAATTAGTGAA
This sequence comes from Mellivora capensis, assembly GCA_004024625.1. Taxonomy (NCBI): domain Eukaryota; kingdom Metazoa; phylum Chordata; class Mammalia; order Carnivora; family Mustelidae; genus Mellivora; species Mellivora capensis. Next base: position 70,624 of record PISX010009063.1, read on the forward strand.
AATATTACAGAGTTCAAGACATGATACATTTAGTTAAGAACCCATGCTTCTCTCTGGATGTTTTACTTAGGGCGCTAGAAAACAGGCTGAGCAATAAGAAGAGCTAAACATTGACCGGGTACTCTTCTGATTACTTTATGTGAATTCTCATGTGACCCCCATCACAACCTCACTTTCCAGATGATATAACTGAGGCCTGGAGGTCATCTAACTTATCAAAGCTCACACTATTTAAAAAATGACAGGGTTACTCACCAAATGTTAAGACAGAATCTAAGAGAACTGCATATAATGGAATAGCATTTGGCCTTAAACCTTGAAGACATTAGCTAAGTTAAAGAAGCCAGACACAAAGGGACAAACACTGCAGGATTCTACTTATTGGGGTACCTAGAACAATCAAATTCACAGACAGAAAGTAGAACGAGCGTTACCAGGGGCTGAAGGAGAAGGCAATGGGGAGTTCTAGTTAATGGATAGATTTTCAGGATTGGATGATGAAAAAGCGCTCAAGATGTTTGGTGGTGGTGGTGATGGCTGCTTAACAGTGTGAATGTGCTTAGTGCCACTGAATCGGACACTTAAAAATAATTAAGATGGTAAATTTTATGTTATGTATATTTTGCTACCATTTTTTAAATGCATGAGCTACAGCTGAAGCCAAGCTAAGAGAGAAGCTGTCAGATTTAAATGCACATATCAGAAAAGAAGGCAGGCTGAAAATCAATTATCTAAGTATTGATGTCAAGATATTAGAAAAACAGCAAATGAAACCTAAACAAAATAGGGCACATGGGTGGCTCAGTCTGTTAAGCATCTGCCTTCAGCTCAGGTCATGATCCTGGGATCCTGGGATCCCGGGATTCTGGGATCGAGCCTGCATCAGGCTCCCTGAGCAGCAGGGGGCCTGCTTCTCCCTCTCCTTCTGCCCCTTCCTCACTCATGCCCTCTCTCTCTCTTGAGTAAATAAAATCTTTAAAATAAAATAAGCCTAACAAAACTGAAAGAAAGAAAGAGCAGAAATATGTGAAACAGAAAACACACGGTATAAAACCAAGTTAGTTCTTCAAGAAGACTAACAGACTCAATACTTAAAAGATCCTGGAAAAACAAAATAACTAGTAACATGAATAAAAAGGAGGGTCACTGTAGATCTCACATTATCCTCTAACCTTTAATGGCTGATTCCCTTTTTCTTTTTGCCTTTTCCTTCTCACCTATAATTCAAATTATTAATTGCGATTGGCAATTAGCCAGATCAGACTGTACACTATTAAAGTAAAAGATAATCTGGTCCACTATGAAAGGTGCATTCCTTCAAATCTGCAAATTATTCACGATCTGAACTGTGAAAGAAAATTTACTTCTGTAAGTTCTGTACCCTTGAACAATGGAAAAACTACACAAATCTCTGCTTTTGTAACATGGGAGTCTCAAAAGAACAAGTGAGTGATAGTTGTTAGAAAGATACTCGTACCTTGTTTGGCCTCATTTAACTTTCCCAAAAATGTTCTTGCCGTTCCTCTTCTGGCAAAAGCTTTAGAGTATGAGCCATCTAATAAGATAGCTTGTGTGCAGTCTATTTCGGCTTCTTCATATCTATTTAATATAACAAAATTACCAACTGGAAAATGCAGCTTATAGATAAAACTTGACATAAACTGAGCTTCTAATGTAAAATGCAGGCATATTTATTTTAATTAAAAACTTTCAAATCTGTCTTTGAGAGGAAAGACTATTTTTTTTTATTTGTTCACTCTCACCGAATCTTGGAAACATCTAGGCAGGAGGGAAAAGGTACAAGGTTAAAGGAAAGTCAGGATAGAATGTGCCAGAAGAATGTAAGAAATGGTGGTAAAATACAAGCCACGCAGACAAAAGAATACCACTGGCTGGAACCCACTCCGCCCCCCACCAACACTCAATACACACAGGTACTACACTGACAATTAAAACTGGCATTCATTTTCTAATAAAACTTAGTATTTACCCACCTAAGGATCAGCTAAGTTATACATCACCTAAGGAAAACCAACCTACGCAAAACTTAGGACCTGTTATATGTATGATGGCATATCATCAAACATCTTTCCTAAATTCTACTCCACCATGCAACTGACCATCAATTCAGTCAGACTGGATAGTGCTCTAAAAATCAAAAAGTTAAGGAGAGCTAAGAACAAAACAAAACAAAAAATGAACAAAAAACTGAAGACCTTGTATATGTCAAAATGACATTAATGAATTACTGTGAATTTATTTGGCATGATAATGGCATTGCAGTTATGTACAAAAGATCCTTTAGGGATAAGACGTCATAATGTCTCTAATTTGTTTTATAATAATTCAGAGGGGAAAAAAGCTAACTAAATATAATAATAAAGTTATGGCTTGTTAACACTAGATGATCTGGTACATGGGGTTTATTATATTACTTACATGAAAGCTATAAGTTTCATAATACAAATTCCAAAAAAAGAAAATCTCCTGTAATGACATTCTCCCCAAAGCCTAAAATGAATGCCATCCTACCCTCGAAAAAGACCTCATAAGAACAAAATCAAAATTTTGAGTGAACTTAAACATCTTTTAGTTCTTTACTTCACTTTTCAATGGAAGAAAGAATATGTCTGTGTCTGTGCAAGTGCATGTGCCCACAGCCCACTAATATATTCTCTCCTTTGCTGACTGTATCATTCTCTAATTCCAGACACATGCATGCCCCCCTGCTCCCCCCACCCCAGTTTTCAGGGTAAGGTACTTTAAAGAGCAAAGTCAAAGGCCTGCCTGACTCTCCAGTTATGTTAACAGCCATAATATGGACCACTTGCCCTTTCTGGAAGTTACATTATCTTTTCCACTCTTATGCCTTTAAACCTGTACTGGAACACTCAACCTGTTTTTCACCTCACTTCCTCTAACCAAAATAATGTATCTCTAATTGTGTCTATTGGTTTAAATTACAATAAATATACAAATAAAATTTACTTCTATGACAGGAGTTTCCTAACCTGAGGTGCTTTGAGAGATCTGAAAAGTAGGATGGGAAAAATATTACATCCTTATTTTCACTAACTTTTATGTGGGATTTGGCTTTTCTTTCACTTATAGCTGTAAACAAGAAACCACAATAGCAAAAGCAGTAACTATAACTTCGCCCCAATAAATATCAAAGATACTTTCATATCACATTACAACTATTACAGATATCTCAAAGTATTACTTATGTTCACCACTATTTCAGAATTACAGTAGTAATTAAACCTGCTATTTGTATGTGACCACAGCATCCTGGTCTATAAATGCTCCTAGGATCTAAGTGGCCAACTAGTAGGCAACTAAGAACTCTGCCCCTAGTAGTCATCAGATACCAAAAAGCAAAGTCTCATGTTACCACACTGGTAACATAATCATCTGTGTTACTTTTTTATTTCCTATTCACACTTATTAGTTCATCAGTATACGGAAGATGTCACAGTTCAGCCCAAATTTAAATTTTCATACTATGTCTTCAAAACAAATTTTCATTTTAAATTTGCCTGTATTTTTAATGTAGTTTATTAGTTGTGTCAATAAAAAAGTATATACAGCACTATATCAAAAATCACAATATTTTAAAAACTATATTTCAATATAATTGGATGCCTTTGTAGCCTCAAATGTATAATTATGCATTCAAAAATATTCTGAGAAAGGTTCCCCATGCAGCCAAATGGGTCCATGGTACCAAAAAAAGTTCAGAATCCCTATTTTAAGTATTCACAGGTTTTTTCCTTATTCTGTCACTAATGTATAAAAGGTGATTACAACAGATATAAAGAATTATGAGGCATAGTTTCTACCAGCAGATATTATCCTGCTAATTGTTCAACTTAAAACACCTGAGTGCATCCAAAAATAACTGTTAGTATCACAGGACTAAGTTTTTGCCATATATATTATCAATCAGCTGATCTCAATGGCAACAATTCTCTTATGTATGGATATGCATATATACAACACTGCCAGATAAGAACTTGCCCAAAAGGTTCTGAGGTTAAAAATAATTTTTAAATCACTAATTCAGAATAACATGCATAAAAACAAAGAAATGTTAAATTGTGTAATGCCACACTATTACAAGTGGGAAAATAACAAGAGCAAACATTTACTGAATATGTACTGATAAACACTCAAGCTCTCTCATTTCAATTTAATGCTTGAATAAATAAATTATATTTTAATTTACTATTTGTCTAATGAGCCAATTTATGATAAATTTCATTTTCATCCTGAAAAGTATTAAGTATAACCAATCCTTACTTCTGAATCTTCAGATAGGCCATTGCTCTGTTAGCTGGAAGAAGGGCATTAGTGCCATCTGCTGCTATCCCCCGAGTATAGCATTCAATTGCTCTTTCATATTTCCCCTCTTTGAAAAATCCATTCCCCTATCATTTTGGAGAGAAGCATAAAGAAGAGTTAAAAAAAAAAAAAAAAAGGCAAAATATGCAAAAAGAATAAAAAATTAGCTGAATTCAAATCTTAAGTAAACACTATAAGAATACTCATCAATACTCTATCAGTTATTAAAGTATATGTTAATATTAAATATTCAATCCATGATACATGTTCTAGAATCTGTTAGTTTAGATTATTTTTTGTAGTGGCATTATTCTCTTTCCAGTACTAAAAAGAAAAAAAGTATACTACTATACTACTTTGCACCATTAACCATTATTCTACTAGTTAAGTATTACACAAAACTTAAATCTAAAAACACACTTTAATAATATAGGCCCACGGGACGCCTGGGTGGCTCAGTTGGTTGGACAACTGCCTTCAGCTCAGGTCATGATCCCAGAGACCCGGGATCGAGTCCCGCATCGGGCTCCCAGCTCCACGGGGAGTCTGCTTCTCCCTCTGACCTTCTCCTCGCTCATGCTCTTTCACTGCCTCTCTCTCAAATAAATAAATAAATAAATCTTTAAAAAATAATAATAATAATAATTATTATAATATAGGCCCAAATATTACACTCTTCAATATTAGAAGCTGTATAATAGAATTTCATTAACTCAAATAATTTTTGTGAAGGAACAGAGTACCAGAATTGTACACCTCATTCTCTGGTAACACTAACAGGTCTAAACATAGGATAAATTAAACCATACTGGAATGTAAATACCAGACTTCACTTTAAGTATATTTATGTATAATCAGTCAGGTTTCTCACAATCAGTATCATTCCATATGTATTTATCATTCCATAAGTTTTTTTTCCAAGAAAAGCTACAAATATGTTAAACTAATGTCAACTCAAGATTCTAAAGGAATTTTGATCAGATACAGCCCAGTATGAATTAATGAAAAAAAATTCTATGTAAGAATGAACTGTAACTTATTTCTATGTTAAATTTATAACCATCTATAAGTATGTTAAAATCCTCAAAAGCAGTTTGCTCCCTAAACTATGTTATATTTTTAATTATGTACTAAGTCATCAATTACTCAAATTCTGAATCAGTAAGCTCCAGGGGTTTTTTAGTATAATTTTCAGCTCTTATTGAAGAATTTTAACGTTAGAGAAGACAGAAACAAATACACAAGAAACGAAGAGTAAACTCAGCAAAACATATGTATGTTAAAATCCCTCTGGATTACCAGATCTTTCTCTGAAATGGCCTGCTGCTTATTCTGTTGCTCTTCAATTTGTTTCTTCTCTCCTTCAGATGATCTAATCATTGTATCAGCTCCCTTTGGATACGCATTTTCTTTGGATGTTAAAGCCTAGGAGACACAATAGTCAGCTAAAATAAAACAAGTAACGCAAGATACATATATATTTGACTTTAAAACAGTAAATCACTCAAATGTAATAGAATTTTTGACACATTTCAAATTAATATTGAAATATTAGTTTTTACTCTAATCCAAAGTCTAATTCAAATCAAAAAACAAAATAGTGAATTTAATATATATCTTATTCCAGTGAAAATAAGCCATATCCACTAATAGTAGTTGTTCATTTATTTATTCAAGAAAAATTTAATGAATATCTACACAGGCCAGGCACCATTCTAGTAACTGTTTTCAAAAATAAAACAGATAATTAAGACCACACATCCAAATTTCTCAAATTTAATATTCAGTCATTATTTAACCTCAGACAAAATACAAAAATATATAACATAATTCACAATTATAAGCAAGTTGATAAATTTATCAGCAGATTATGAGCAATAAGTAATACCAATATTTAAAAGCAGATTTTTGGGGCGCCTGGGTGGCTTAGTCGTTAAGTGTCTGCCTTTGGCTCGGGTCATGATCCTGGGGCCCTGGGATCGAGCCCCATATCAGGCTCCCTGCTTGGCAGTAAGCCTGCTTCTCCTTCTCCCACTCCCCCTACTTGCGTTCCCTCTCTTGCTGTGTCTCACTCTGTCAAATAAATAAAATCTTTAAAAATAAATTAAAAACCCCAACAGACACATGAAAAAGTGCTCCACATCACTCGGCATCAGGGAAATACAAATTAAAACCACAATGAGATATCACCTCACACCAGTCAGAATGGCTAAAATTAACAAGTCAGGAAATGACAGATGCTGGCAAGGATGCGGAGAAAGGAGAACCCTCCTACATTGTTGGTGGGAATGCAAGCTGGTGCAACCGTTCTGGAAAACAGCGTGGAGGTTCCTCAAAAAGTTGAAAATAGAACTACCCTATGACCCAGCAATTGCACTACTGGGTATTTACCCTAAAGATACAAACGTAGTGATCCAAAGGGGCACATGCACCCGAATGTTTATAGCAGCAATGTCTACAATAGCCAAACTATGGAAAGAACCTAGATGTCCATCAACAGATGAATGGATAAAGAAGATGT
>PISX010009064.1:0-30808 GCA_004024625.1 Mellivora capensis
CTCTCCATCTCCCCATGTCCTCCGTGTTATTTGTTATGCTCCACAAATAAGTGAAACCATATGATAATTGACTCTCTCTGCTTGACTTATTTCACTCAGCGTAATCTCTTCCAGTCCCGTCCATGTTGCTACAAAAGTCGGGTATTCATCCTTTCTGATGGAGGCATAATACTCCATAGTGTATATGGACCACATCTTCCTTATCCATTTGTCTGTTGAAGGGCATCTTGGTTCTTTCCACAGTTTGGCGACTGTGGCCATTGCTGCTATAAACATTGGGATACAGATGGCCCTTCTTTTCACCACATCTGTATCCTTGGGGTAAATACCCAGTAGCGCAATTGCAGGGTCATAGGGAAGCTCTATTTTTAACTTCTTGAGGAACCTCCACACTGTTCTCCAGAGTTATACTTCTTTAAAACACACTTCTGATTCACATATTCAACTTCTACTCCATCTGCATGGACCACCTGAAGTTGCTAAACTTTTTTACCATCTATAGTTTGGCCTGTTCTAGAATGTCACATGAATGAAATCATACAGTATACAGACTTTTGACACGACTTCTCCACTGAGACATATGCATTTAAGTTTCACCCATACCTTTTTGCGGTTTGAAAGCTTGTTACTTTTAATCACTGAATAATATTCCATTTTCTGCATGTGCCACAGTTTACTTATTCACCTTTTGAAGGACATCTTGGTTATTTCTAGGTTTGGTTATTATGAATAAAGCTGCCATAAACAATCATGAGCAGATTCTTGTCTGGATATAAATTATCAAGTCATTGGAGTAAATACCTAGGAGTACAATTGCTGGATCATGGGAAGACCATGTTTAGCTTTGTAAAGAAAACTACCAAACTCTTTCAGGATGACTGTGCCATTTTGCATTTCCCCTAGCAATGAATAAGATTTCCTCTCTCTGTTCATTCCCCAGTACTTGGTGTTGTCAGTGTTCTGGATTTTAGCTATTTTAATAGATACATAGTGATATCATTTTGTTGTTTTAATTTGCAAATCACTGATGACATATGTTTTGAGCATCATTTCATATGCTTATTACCACCTGCATATCTTCTCTAGTGGGGAATCCTTTCAGATTTTTCACACACTTTAAAAAAATATTTTATTTAATTTGACAGAGCGATAGAGAGTACAGGTAGGTAGAGCATCAGGCAGAGGGAGAGGGAGAAGCAGGCTCCCCACTGAGCATGGCGCCCTACTCTGGGCTTGATCCTAGGACTCTGGGATCATGACCTCAGCTGAAGGCAGACACTTAACCGACTGAGTAACCCAGGCACCCTTTCACTCACTTTTTAATTAGAGAGTTTGTTGTCTGATTGTTTGGTTCTAAGTGTTCTTTGTATACTCTAGATACAAGTCTTTTATCAGATATGTGTTTTACAAGTATTTTCTCCTAGTCTGTGGCTTATCTTCTCAGTTTCTGAATAGTGTCTTTGTGGAGCAGAAGTTTTTAATTTTAATGAAGCCCTACTTACTGTGTTTTTCCTTTTTAATGACACACCATTATTATATGTCTTTAATTTTGTGGCATTTATGGAAGGGCTATCAAGTATAAACTGGAACTTTTAATGATACCTTTTTCTCTGAGAAAAAATTCTTTATTAATTTCTAGAAAATAATGTTTAACTTCTGTTTATCCAAAATGATGTCCTTTAATTCTTCTTCAAAATCTCACAAAATCAAAATATTTCAAAATAAAGTGATAATTTATTTCCCATCTCTATGTACTAAGAATAACCAAGCTTTTAATTTTTACACATTTGAATTTTATAAATAAGTAGTTCACAATATTAGAGGTTTTAAGTAGGATATTATTGGAAAAGTTCAAATCTTATTTTGAAATGGCTATTACACCAGAGCTAGAATTCTTGAGTTTATTAAAAAAAAAGTCTGAAAACCTAGAGAGTTCCACATATACAAAAACTAGAAAATGTCATGTAGAAACATATTTGTTAATATGTATTTATAAATATATTTTATTTAAATTCACATTATATGTAAAAAGATATATTAAACTAATTCACCTTCCCAAGAAATGTTACAAGATATAATAAAATTTCCACAGATAGAGACACATTTGAGACAACTGGAGAGCTCTTTAATAAGAAAATTAAGTAATGTCTCACACCAGGGAAATAAGTTTAGGATGTGAATAGTGACTTATTAATTTAGTGAACCTCTGCTGGTTACCCTGCATTGTAAATGATAGCTAAATACAGGACAAACTTTAATCTATGCATAGAGCATGGAAAGCAAACTTGAATCAACATTATCAAGGATGATACAGACCTAAACAGCAAAGTGTATCCTAGTTCATCTTTAGGGATGTGCTATGAAATATTTAGAAGGGGTAGTAACTGTATGGAGGTATTTTCTTTACAGATTGGAAACATAATGGTTCATAAACAGATAAGTCAGAATTAAATTCAAATTGCTTCATACTGAAAACAGATTTTCACATCTTATTTTTCATAGCCACACTGTACATGATACATCACTCAGTTCTTTCATACTTGTGTTTGCCCTCCTAAGTTAGTCTTGGAATTTAAAATTTTAAAACACTACCACCATGCTATCTGAGAGAGTTATAACTGTTTCATGACTTCCCCAATCAATGTAGCAGATCATGGAACCAAATGGCTAATTGTAATCAATTCTTCTATTGAATCTGTGCCACTACCATGCAGAAGATGGGTATGTGAAAGACAGATGAGGGCTGGGCTCCTAACAATACCTGAGCTTGCCATTATTCTTCAGACAATCTTTTTTGCAACTTATTTCAATTTGGGGTTATTTTAGGAAGTAAAAGAGACTAGATTTATGAAACTGCTACATGTTCTACTTTAAACAAGTTCCTCTACAATATATTTTTGATGTTATATCATTAAAATGGTGGCAGAATTTTCAGCTGCATTAATAGATGTGTGGCAGATGATAGAGCTGACTGAACACAGACATGCATCAACTGTGAAGATATTCCCAAATACCAAGTGATAGCACTGTGCGGTGGTTTGATTTAATTTTCATTTCTAGACGCATAACCAGAGAGTAAAGTGTCTCTTTCTCCATTCGTATTCTTTTCTATGCTCATTAAGAGAGCAAAAGGCGACATATTTTTGGCCAATAAAAACAATGTCACAGTTGAACTGGAGTTTTTAAAGTATCAGCATACATTTATAAAACAGAATTAGTGTCATTAAATTTTCCAAAGCTCATTTTCAGACTTCAAAAACACTTCATTCCTAAGGATATGTGGTATAGTACAACAGATGTCCTGTATTTCCCCAAAATAAAACACCATAGTAAGAGAAACAAATTATCGGATTGAAGGTCTATTATAATGTCTTTGTATCTTTCATAGCAAAAAAAAAAAAAGAAGAAGAAGAAGAATAGGAAAATAGTTACAGAAAAGATTTTTTTAATGTAAAGATACTATGTTTTCTTCCTTCTACTGGGAAGAAACTTCACTAACAAGAAAACTGAGATAGCAAAAGTGGAATGAGAATATTTCTACAAGGTGGGACCTTGCCATTATTTTTATTTTTATTTGTTTGCTTCCATCCTAAATCAGTGAATTAATGTCTTCAATAACTCTGAGGAGAATCATATTATAACCATGGCTGAAGCTACAGAGATACAAAGTCTACGGGAGATCATGCCACATACATATTCCTGTCAGGAGAAGTTCCCAGGGAATAGTTCCACATTTCACTAATAAACTATCATAAAGTAATACTTTTTAAAACTGAAATTTAAATGGTAAGTAACAAAAAATATCAAGATAAAATTTTGTATGATGTATGCTACTATTTATTATATATACACAGAAACATTCCTCAAATGATGTTTACTCCAAACAGTGCAAGTTTTACTCACATAAGTCCATTTAGGTCAGGGATAGCATAAAAATACTGGCTAATAAAGGTAGTTAACAAGATCAAAAGAAGAAAAGCTTAAGACAAGCAGGATCAAAAATGAAAAGATCTCAAAAAAGTCGCTCTCTCTCTCGATATCTATAACTACACACACACACACACACACACACACACACACACCCTTTTATTTTATAGCGATTAGTTGAAGGCAACTTTGTAGCAAAAGTCTCAGAATCTAGAGAAATTGAGAAAAATCTAAATGTATATGTACCTCACAATATAGTTAAAATACGTGAACTAAAAAATAATAGCAGAAACAATAAGTTCAATCATTATAGTTTGATATCTCAATACCATCACGGTACTATTCATACAGTAGTAAATATAAAAAGTGTATATATCTTTTCAGCTGTTATAATTAAATAATAATTTAAAAACAGAAATGCACTGAAAATAAAAATACTTCAGGGAAAGAAAATTTTTAAAAGTTCAGATTAAAGCTTTGATTGAAAATATTCAGTTTTCAACCAGAAATTAGTTAAAAATGTAAACAAATGAAAGTATGGTTTTTACTATGCTAAAAATTGGTCAACGGAAATTGACTTTGAATAAATCCAGATATTGAATTAGGCAAAAGACAATTTAAAACTGGCTAATATAACAATGTTATAGAAGTAAAGCAAACGTGTTCAAATAATTAAATAAAAACAGTCTAATTGATGCAGTAAATTGAGAATCACAGCATTATAGTGGTAAATACAAAATATTTAAAATTTTAGAGGTGAATGACGAAGTAACTAAAATAAAAAAATTGCTGCACATTAGTTTTACAAGAGATTTTTAGATGGCAAGAGAAAAAATGGCAAACTTTAAGATAACTCTAGTAATTATGTAATCCTAAGAACAGAGAAGACAGCATTAAAGAAACGGGAGCAGAGTATCCTATTCTTAATTGCTTAAGGAATCTCTACACTGTTTTTCAAAGTGGCTGCACCAACTTGCATTCCCACCAACACTGTTAGAGGGTTCCCCTTTCTCCACATCTTCTCCAACACTTGTTGTTTACTGTCTTGTTGATTTTGGCCATTCTAACTGGTGTAAGGTGGTATCTCAATGTAGTTTTGATTTGAATCTCCCTGATGGCTAATGATGATGAACATTTTTCATGTGTCTGATAGCCATTTGTATGTCTTCACTGGAGAAGTGTCTGTTCATGTCTTCTGCCCATGACCCTGCAATTGCACTACTGGGTATTCATCCCAAAGATAGAGATGTAGTGAAAAGAAGGGCCATCTGTACCCTAATGTTCATAGCAGCAATGGCCAAACTGTGGGAAAAACCAAGATGCCCTTTAACAGATGAATGGATAAAGAAGATATGGTCCATATATACAATGGAGTATTATGCCTCCATAAGAAAGGATGAATACCCAACTTTTGTATCAGCATGGATGGCACTTGCAAAGATTATGCTGGGTGAAATAAGTCAAGCAGAGAGAGTCAGTTATCATACGGTTTCACTTACTTGTGGAGCATAAGAAATAACACAGGACATTGGGAGATGGAGAGAAGTGAGTTGGGGGAAATCACAGGGGGAGACAAACCATGAGAGACTGTGGACTCTGAGAAACAAACTGAGGGTTTTGGAGGGGAGGGGGTGGGGGTTTGGATGAACCTGGTGGTGGGTATTAAGGAGGGCACGGATTGCATGGAGCACTGGGTGTGGTGCATAAAGAATGAATTATGGAACACTGAAAAAAATTTAATTTAATTTAATTTAATTTAATTTAAAAAAAAGAAAAGGGAGCAGAATCTCAAAAACTAATGTGACAATGTCAATTTCTCTAAAATATGTGTAAATGGAATTCCAGAATGAAAGGGATATTTAAAAGGAAAAATAAAAAGAAGCATACGTACATCAATTGTAGTCAACCTGATAAAACCCAAAGATGGAGACAACCTTCAGAGAAACAAGATGTTTTTTCATCAGAAATAATAGGGGACAAAAGCACGTGCACGAGATATTCAAAAGTTTAAAGAAAAAAAAAAATCTGTCAACTAAAAATCCTATAACCAATGAAATTATTCTTCAAAATTTAAATTGAAACCATGTTTATATATACAAAAACAGATAATTCATTGCCAGCAGTCTTGAATAACAATAAATGCTAAAGGAAATCTTTCAATCTGAAAGGAAATAACTCCAGTTGGTAACGTAGATATGTAGGAAAGAATGAAGAGTACAAGAAATGGCAAGTAGGTCAAATAAAAATGACTCTGTGTGTGTATGTGTAGTCCTGTTTTAATCTTTTAAGAAATCACATGATAGTTCAAAACAAAATTATAATGCTGCATTATTGATTTTGTAAAGTATATAGAACTAGTATATATAATAATAATAGCACAAAGCTGAGGGATGGCCAAAGTAGAGATACACTGATTCAGTGATGCTCTATTTTAAGAGAATCAAGTCATCACTAACTTGAAGCAAATTGTGATAAGTTAAAGGTGCATCTCATAATCCCAGGAGTAACCACAAACAGAAAATTTTATAATTAAAAATTAATAGAAGAGTTAAAAGGACATAATAAAATATTTTAACATAATAGAAGCCATTAAAAAGACATAGAGACAAAATATGCAAGATACACAGAAAACAAATAGCAAAATGGCCTCTGCAAATTCAAACACATCAATTATCATTTAATACGAATGGGCTAAAAACTCAAAAGAAAGACATCCAGAGAGAATGTAGGACTAGCTTAAAAAATAAGATCCACTTATCTGAATATTAAACACGTACATTAACTTCAAAGATAGAAGTCATGTTGTTGTAAACAGATAGAAAAAGATATACTGTTCAAATAATAATCATCAAAAGCTAGAGTGGCTATATTAAGAAATAAATGTTAAGAAATATGAATATTACTAGATATGGAGATATTTCTCAGTGACAGAAGAGTAAATATATGAGTAATACAGAAAAACAATCTAAATGTATATGTACCTCAATATACCACAATACAGAGGCAAAATACATGAACTAAAACCCAATAAAATAAGAGAAATAATAAATTATTATAACTTGATATTTCAATACTACTCATACAGTAGTGAATGTAACAAGTGTACTTATCTTCTCAGCTATTATACTTAAATACTAACTTAAAAATGCAAATATATTGAAAATAAAAATGGTACCACCTGTTGATCCCACCTCTATAATCCCTTTTGATCTGAGATCTTCTGCCTTTTATGTCCTGGCTACCATGTTAGTCCTGAACTCAAATTTTAGTCTCCACAGCCACATAGGACTGCTCTAACTGTGGACCCTCTCAGCCACAATATTCAGTTGAGTTTTCCAGCCTCTCAAAACTATGCTTCTTATGTGTCTGCAAATGACTCATAGCAAAGAGCAATACAGGGCCAGTTTTCATCAAAATGCTTTGTTTCTCTGGTATCTTGGCTTTTCTAATATTAGTTACCTTTGTAGCTCTCTTATGATTGTCATCAGAATTTTTTCTAATTATGTGGATTTCTAAGCACTGTCTGTGGAATAATGGTCTGAATTAAGATTTTAGCAATAAGAAGTAAATATTTGGGCACAGAGAGTTTTACACCCTTTTACAGCCAAAACAGAAAATACTAAGAAGCTTGTATCTTAGGGCTCATACTAATTCAGGGTTTCTGGCCCAAATAATTTGACAAGCTTTTTCAGAAGCTAATTTTTTAGGGATACCTGGGTGGCTCAGTCAGTTAAGCATCTGACTCGTGATTCTGGCACAGGTCATGATCTCAAGGTCCCCCCATGTTGGGCTCCACAGTCAGAGGGGGAGTCTGCTTGAGGATTTGCTCCCTCTGCCCCTCCCATAATGTACTCTCTCTCTCTCTCAAATAAATAAATAAATCTTAGGGAAAAGGTAGTTGGTCAATGAGGCTGCCTTTCCTACATGGATGAGAATTTTTATGTGGATGTTTATGTTGACATTATTTACTTACAAACCATTACTGACGTCATGCTGTTTGTTAAGGACAGCATGACTTTTCTAGAAACTGAATACCTGAGCAGCATATTCATGAAGTTACTTGTGCTACACTCTTGTCTGTATAGAAAATGATAACTTCAAAGCAAAGCTGCATTAAGCTTTAGTCAGATGTCAGGATTAAATTATCATTGAGGGAGAAGAAGAAGAGAGGCTATTTTCACACCAAGACTATAAAACATAAAACGGACTCAGTGTTTACAAAAATATTTGTTTGAGTCTATTCAAGTTAATTGCATGCTAAAAGGAATAAATCAACACTCTTCAGAGAAACAGAATAGAATCCTGAGTCTTCATAACCTGATATCACAATGTCTAGGACACTATCCAAAAATATCTTGACACACAAAGAACAGAGTAATGAAACTCATTTGCAAAAGAAAATAAAATCAATAGAGAATGACAATGACATGAAACAGATGTTGGGATCAGAAGTTAAGTATTTAAAAACAGATATTATAACCATCCAAATTAAAATAGAAACTATAAAAATAATAAAATGTAAATTTTAGAGCTAAACATAATAATGGAATAAAAATCCTTAGATGGGCTTAACAGCAGAACAAATATGACAGAAAGCTTGAATATAAAGAAATAGAAATTATTCAATCTGAAAAAAAAGTTTAAAGACTGAGAAAAATAATGGGTCTCAAGAATTGTGGGACAATATTAAAAGGATGAACATACATGTAACTGAAGCTCCAGAAAGAGGACATACTGAAGCAGAAAACACATTAGAAGAAATAATGATCCAAAATGTTCCCAACTAGGAAGAAGATTTAAGTTTTCAAACTGAAGAAATTCAGCAAATCTGGTGTAGAAGAAATGCCGAGTATATCATGCCTCAGTACACTGTAACCACAGACAGAGTCTTGTGAAAACCAAACTTAATTCATATGAAGCAATTTAAAAACTGTGATACACTCACTATGCAATAAATGCTAGTAATTGTATTAGTTAAATGTCAGTAATTATTCCTCATCTAATATAAACCCTATGATTCTATTATGACTATATTTGACCTTCTGCAATGGTGTCATACAGTAGCTTCTGACAGTTGGGCAACAAGTCAGCTATAGTTTTAGTGTGGATGATGAAATAAAACCTGACCTAAAGATCCACTGGTGTTGTAAATTCTTTTACAATCACATGGATTCTCCTAACCTTATGCTGAAAGGTAATCTTTACCTTTTTCTTTTTTTCCTTACTCCTTATTGGATAAGGAAAGTGAAGATGTAGGAAATGTGCTCAAAAGATATTTTAAATTACATGAAACTGGAAAAATGTTTTGAATTATTACTGAAAAATAGGGAATTCAGTAGGACTAACAGACATTAGCAGATGTGACTAAGTTTTTCATATTTTAGAAGTCTGTTGATGTCACTGATATATGAAGAATTACCTGTGAACAGATTATTCCATTATAGTTTAAATGTGATTGCTTGGGGTGCCTGGGAGGCTTTGTGGTTTAAGCCTCTACCTTCAGCTCAGGTCCTGGGATCAAGCCCTGCATCAGGCTCTCTGCTCAGCAGGGAGCCTACTTTTCCCTCTCTCTCTGCTTGCCTCTCTGCCTACCTGTGATCTCTTCCTCTCTCTGTCAAATAATAAATAAAATCTTTAAAAAAATAAAATAAATAAAAATCTTTAAAAAATAAAAATAAAAATAAAGTGATTGCTTACTATCAACATGTGAAAGGGCTTGTATATCATCAACTTATAAGGTCTATTACTAATTTTGTCTCCAAAAATTAAGCAAGGTTCGTTCAAATAATGGTTCTATGATCTATTTAATGTTATTTTACTATTAGTAGAATAATGGAAACAATTTTGTCTCTATTCCAGAAAAATTTTTATAAGATATACTGGAAAGCAACCTTTCTCTAAGCAGTAGACAAGAAAAACTACCGAAAGAAAGAAAGGAAGAAGAAAAGGCAAGGCCAACACCAAATAATCCATTAAAAACACACACACACACACACACACACACACACACACACAACTGGCCATGTTGAAAACAAGTTTCTCATACACAATCAAGTGTTCCACAAAATTCATTAATTTGAAGAAGATATGAGTTCAGATATTAATTTTAGGCTTTCTATTATACTTCTAAGCAGAATACATATTATAAAACACTTTTTAAAAACTGGCACTCTTATAAACATTAATATTCATATATCTTGTTACCCAATAATTCCACTCCTAACTTTTTATCCAAAAGAAACTCTCACAAAAATAGATCAGAAAAACAGTGCAAGAAATGCTCACAGCAGAAGTCTTCAAAATAAAAGCAACCTGGAAAAACCCAAATGCCTTTCAATAAAAAACAGAAAAATGAGGGGAGGGGGTGGGGGGTTAGGTGAGCCTGGTGGTGGGTATTAAGGAGGAAACATATTGCATGGAGCACTGGGTATGGTACATAAACAATGAATTCTGGAACACTGAAAAAATAAAATTAAATTTAAAAAAAAGAGAATACAGGAATGAACTTCAGCATCTTCACCCCCCATGGAATATTATACACTAGTGAACATAAATTTACCACAATGACATGCAACTATGAATGTAGAACAATATAATGTAAGAAAGATTCAGAAGACTGCATGTAACATAATAGCATTTTCAAACTACTCTAACAAAACACTTTATAGAAGAGCTAAAAATATATGCATAGAAACAATAACAGGATAATCAGAATAGAAGCAAGGAACTTATTTACAGTAAACAAAATGTATAAATAATGGTGAAAAGCTGGAAGAGAGAGGGATATTATGCTGGTAATAAAGCAAGTCTTGATGTTGTCATTTACCAACCCTTTTCATTTACAGAATTCCTTATGTATATATTAGCCAGGGGCTCACTGTAGCTGCAGTTCACACTGCCTTTTTGTGTGAATTATTGAAGTGAAAGGATCTTCATTTCACTAATATAGCCTTCTTTGTGCTCCCACTACATTAAATACCTGTTAGGAAGGTTCTTTTTCATAGGATACTTCCCAGCTTCTGTCTGTGAGAGTTGGTAAAACCCTGGCCTTCCCACCATAATATCATGTCTTCCTTCTGATATAGGACTATGAAAGATACTCTTGTGTTTTACTTTTTTACATGTGTCAGACTGGAAGATATTTTGTTTTTTAAATTATTATTATTATGGAAAATTTCAAGTATATGCAAAAGTGGAAAGAATACAGTAATAAATACCATTACCAATAAACTCATTACCCAGTTTCAAAATTACCAACCTTCTGCTACAATCTGAGCAGAAATCAAGAGTCCCATGTTCATCTGACTGAGGCACTCAGGTGCCTTGCCATTGTTACTATGTTAAAACAAAAGTGTTGTTACAGTTGCAAATATATTGGCAATTTTGAAAGATACTTTAGTTAAGATGATGCAGTAGAGAGAATACAGTAACTGTAGTCAGAAAATAATGAATTCACATTTAAGTTAAGGACAATCCCACTACAGAGCTATGAAACCAGGGGCAAGCAAGTTTCTTAAATGTTCAGTCTCCTCCTTTCTGTGTGTGTGTCTAAAATTTGGACTGGAGGATACAAACTTTCAGTTATAGGATGAATAAGGTGTCAGGAATTAATGTAAAGCTGAATGACAACAGTTGATTATAAAATAAAATAAAATACAGACTTTAGGTAAAAATGTTGTCCTTAGGGTGAAAATCCAAACATGGTTAACAGTAAAAGCACCCCAGTATGAACACATAGCACGTATTCAGTGCATTTTATGAATCTCCTTCCTTATTATTTGTACTATAGGCAATCATTTTTTACATCATATAATAAATGCTTATTTTTTTATTATTTCTATTACTGTTATTAAGGATATGGACAAAGAAGTAAGTATTTAGAATGGATCCTCTAAATTTGAGAGCATTTGGTTCCATATTCAGTCAAAGAATACTTTCAAAATACCCCTTCATTATATATTTTTATCAACATAAAAATATCAGTACCAATCCGTCATGGAGAGTACTATCATCAAATTCCAAAACGGCTCTGAGGAAACAGAAATGTGAGAATGAAATATGGTAGAGACTCTATTAACAGCCTCATCATTGCGTTATTGATGTGATGTCTTTATCAGACTAAGGCCAATCTCTAGAGATTACACAACTGTGCTTAAGAACAGTAAGAATGCATTGTGTCTTAAATGAATCTTTGTCTTCATAGAACCCCACATTTATATTAAGACATACCACCTTTATGGCCTGGTAATGTGAATGACACAATTAGGCACAAAGCACTCAGTGTGGAAGTACATGTTAGGGAGGCCTTTGAACCTTCTCAACCCTGGAGACTTTCATTCTCTTTAGCAGTTTAATGAGGGATGCCCACCTTTATGACTAATGATAATCCATCCATACCTATGTCTTAAAACATGTTGCTAAGATCCACAGATGAAAATTCCCTTTATGCCCTTCTTTTCTATATGTAGAGGGCTGCTTGTCTTTGGTTTGCATGATTTTAGTGAACTATGATGATGAGTCCCACACATGTTGCCAGCTCCCGTGTATCTTTCTCTCCAGATGAAGAAGGGTCCTTCAAGGAAGGGATACAAAATAACTAGAGAAGCCCCTGTTCATGGCCCCTTAATGAATCTCCTTCAGTGTTAAATGGGTCTCCTGGCCCAATATTATCTTGTATGGTATTCCAGAACAGTAGATCAGTCATTCCTTATATCCCTGGAAGGTACAGCTCTCTGAGGCTTTGCTGGCAAGAAAGGCAAACCTCTACCATGAGGACCCAAGTATCTATCACTGTGAGGAGGAAGCACTGACTGCTCCCGGATCCAAGGGGCCCACTGGAATAGACTTGCTTTCAAGTGACTGGCTGGTTTCCTCATGGAATAATGCTGTATTATTCCAACCTCCTGGTAAGTTGGAAGTTCAAGGGCAGTGGTACTTTGGTCCTGGTAAGCAAGAATCCATGTTGACGAGCCAATGAGGGGCCTCCAAGTCTGCTGCCATGACCACTCTTTTCATGTTCCAGTTCCAGGGTAATAAGTGATGAAGACTGACTACTGTGAACCAGCCAAGCACATTCCCTACTTGTTTGTTCAGTGACACTTTCACAGTGTGTGCTTTTGGGTGGGCATTAACATGGGATACATTTCCAAGGTATTCCATGTCTCTACGTACATGCTTCTAACTAGGTCCTTCTTGATTCTGTTCTTCTAGTGCTTTTCCTATGAGCCCCTGGTCAGTTAGCTAGGCCACTGGCCAGTGACCAGGAATATATACAGTCTAACCTTAGGCCACTTCTTCCACAGAAGGCTGATGACCTATACACTGCTAAAAACTTCATCTATTTTTAACTTCATCTATTTTCCCTTTACTATTTTTCAAGATCACCTTAAATGTGACTTTTTTGCAGCCACTGTCCATTTTTACATGGCTATTTTCATATACTGAGTCAACCCACCCATAAACCAACTTCAAACCTTCCGCCTTTTCTTTAGTTGGTTCACTCTAAGAAGCCTGCCCTGGGGAGAAAGTAGTCTTTCCGTGAATGATGGAGGATCCAATGGGTATGCTGATCAACTATCCAACCCCACCTGATTGTCCCAGAGATCAGAGCCATACATTTTCATATCTACCACAATATTGTATACATACAAATTCCTGGGATACAAGGAAACAAAAAGATTTTTCTTTTTTAAAGTAGGCTCCATGGCCAGCATGGAACCGCATGTAAGGCTTGAACTCATGACCCTGAGATCAAGACATGAGCTGAGATTAAAAGTTGGATACTTAAGTGAATGAGCCATCCAGGTGCTCCAAAAACAAAACAAAACAAAAAAAGATTTTTAGAGATGAAACTGGAGATAAGTTTAGGCAAAATATCCCAAAATATCCCAAAAAACTTTTCTGTGAGATTTTAACAATAAAAAAAAAAAGAAAGAAAAGAAAAAGAAGTACCGCTGGTTATATAACTTAGGTCTGCCAACAAATTAATAAATGTAGATGTTCAGAGGGATTAAAACTATTTGTAAAACTGAGATGTGAGTTATAACCCAAAAATGAATGCTTTGAGCTGTAACTAACACCTTCAGAAGACATTAGAGGAAGAAGCGTAACTTGCCTGGGACGCCTGGGTGGCTCAGTTGGTTGGACGACTGCCTTCGGCTCAGGTCATGATCCCGGAGACCCGGGATCGAGTCCCGCATCAGGCTCCCAGCTCCAAGGGGAGTCTGCTTCTCCCTCTGACCTTCTCCTCGCTCATGCTCTCCCACTGCCTCTCTCTCAAATAAATAAATAAAATCTTTAAAAAAAAATAAAATAAAATAAAAAAATAAATAAATAAAAAAAGAAGCGTAACTTGCCTGTATTCATAAACCTGAACTTTTGCTGAGTAATGTATATATACGGCATATTTATAATAGCCTGATTTCACCAAATTTTAAGATTTATATCTCTAAATAAATAAATTACTCAATAAGTGTTCTTCCATGAACATTACTGAAAAATATTGTACAGTAGTTGGAATACAAAACTCTGTGCTATTAATGAAGAGAATGTACCCCTGACATTTAAAAAAAAAAAAAGCCAAAAAAGGTAAAAAAAAAAAAAAGCCCAAACAACTTATCTGAGCTTGGAGGAGTTGCTGAGGCAATGTGGGCGAATGGGGCCAAGATTTCCAGGGATCGAAATGGTGACTTCATCCCGAGAAACTGACAAATGGAAAATCAAGGCCTCCGTGTGTGTGGTTTTTTCTCTTTCCCCTTAGGGCATAGCTGAAGTAACATTAACTTGAAAAATGTTAAATTGCTACTAAACTCATACTCCCAATGGTGCACCTGGAGAATATGTAACTTCCAATGATGTACTGTACAGGTTTAATCCCTTAAAATAAACACGTTACAAAAAGTGCTCTGAGGCAATTGAATGGATTGATTTATTCAGTGGAGTTGTTAATTCTAAGCTGAAGGGCACTTACCAAAAATTATTTTGACCTTGGGATACTTCATTTTAAGCAATTATTTCTAACAGTAATTATGCAGAAGTACCAGTTATCTCTTAAAGCTATCCCTAATTTGTGATAATACAACCATGTCATCTAACTACAAGTGAACACTTACACCATTTCTGTTTTCTAAGGGGACAGAGAAGGACACTTAGCTCATCCAAAAGTGATATCAAATCATTAAGTTTCATAAAAATAGGGAGGGCAAGAACATACCTCTCTAAATTCCAAATGAAAATTATTATCCGGTGCATTAGGAAATCATCCCTACTGACCCTGGTTCTCAGGGTATTATTAAGGTAATATTTAATTTTAGTATCAAAAGCCAGAAAGTTAATGTGAATTCACGATGGATTTTTCAACTCAGGGATTTTTTTGTATCATTACAGTAGAATTAATGATGAAAATCTACCATTTATCGTGTACCTACGATAGAGTAGGCAGTGTTAACCACGTTAAGGAATGCATCTTTCTTAACAGTAATCTTGCACAGATTTTATAAGAGAAACCAGAAGCTACAGGACATCTTTATCAGAGTATATTCTGAAGGTAACAGCTAGAAAGTGGCAGGTCCAGGAGCAAATTATATCCATGACAAAATACTTTTTCTCTAGTCCTGTATTTGTCATTCTAAGACTTTATAAGTGTTAAAACATTTGTTGGAAATTATATTACTTTGTTTAATAAAACCCCTACATGTGGGGCGCCTGGGTGGCTCAGTGGGTTAATGCCTCTGCCTTCGGCTCAGGTCATGATCTCAGGGTCCCGGGATCCAGCCCCGCATCGGGCTCTCTGCTCGGCAGGGAGCCTGCTTCGTCCTCTCTCTCCGCCTGCCTCTCTGCCTACTTGTGATCTCTCTCTGTCAACTGAATAAATAAAATCTTAAAAAAATAAATAAATAAAAAATAAAACCCCTACATGCTTATATCTACATAATTAGGTTTGTGTTGAGTTCAAAATATTTTATGCACTTGTTTAATTTCCCATTGATAACCCTATTTTTGCAATGATTTTGCGAGTGTGGCAATGTACACTTTTATCATCCTGTGTAAAGTTAATCCTTTTTATGATTACATGACAGAGGACTGCCAAAGCCACCCAATAAAATAATTATTGTCTTGAGAAATTATACTGGTCATCTTGATATGGCTACCCATTTCGATCAATATGAGTTGTGGCCTGTCGTTCTCCAAAATAAGCCAACATCTATGGAAGCTATCTTACTGGCCACTCTATGTCAAACTGCCCATAGCCCATGTTTGTTTCATTGTTCTAAGTGAAAATTCTCTTCTTTCTGAAAATAAGTTGAAATGAGTCTGATATTCAAACAGTGCCAAAGCATTGTTCATCAGTCATACCCAAGTACATAACTGGAGTCTCCAGACCCACCCTACTATGTGTGACATGCTCTCTTTCCTATAACAGGCACAAGTAAAGAGGTTAAAATGAGGGCACCTGGGTGGCCCGGTGTCGGACTCACGGTTTTAGCTCAGGTCATGGTATCAGGGGCATGACCTCCGGGTTGTAAGATCAAGCCCCAAGTCAGGCTCTGAACTCAGTGTGGATTCGGCTTGTCCCTCTCCCTCTGCCCCTCCCCCTACTCTCTCTGACAAATAAATAAAATCTGGGGGGTGGGGGGGAAGGAGGTTAAAATGAGCATGGTCACACACACAATGCCCCTCACAAGTTAGTGTTGTTTATGTCATCTCTGTAAACTTTTTTTCTTATTCTCTTTGGTGCTGAGAATAATCTGGAAGGATCTCTATGCCTGCTTTGTCTGGACCCTTGCGTAAAAGTGTGTGGTTATTATATTAGGGAATTTATTAAATGAGTGGTTTTTTTTTAAGATTTTATTTGACAGAGAGAGACACACTGAGAGAGGGAGCACAAGCAGAGGGAGTGGGAGAGGGAGAAGCAGGCTTCCCACTGAGCAGGGAGCCCAACGTAAGGCTCGATCCCAGGACCCTGGGATCATGACCTGAGCCGAAGGCAGAAGCCCAACGACTGAGCTATGCAGGCACCCCTAAATGAGTGTTTTTATTGATAGTGTCTTTCATGTTGACGTTTCTTTCATGACTGTTATTTTATGATTCAAAACATTTATATCTGTTAAGATTATTTGGGCCTCTCATATACATGTACACACTTGTTAATCTGTTAGGGTTTGTTCTGATTTTTATGACGTCTAAGACTGTGGGATTTGCTCTTCCCTAGAAGAAGAAAATACAGGTCTCCAGGTTTTTACATTTCATTTTGGCTTACGCCCTACCTAGTAACAGTCACGTACAAGTAGACGTTACTTTGAGAGTTAGTGGGCATCCAATATACAGACTAAAAAATGGTTCAAACTATTCCCAGAGGTCCCTGGACATTTTAAGAATACCTAAATTGTTAGCATTTTATATCTTATCTCATATGTAAACAATCATTCATTCCTTAGAGCAGTGATATGTTATATAAATGCATATAAAATTTTTAAGTTATAAATATCATTCTACTTTTAAAGATGAGGAAAATAAAGCTCAGAAAAATTAAGCAATTTGCCTAAAGTCACAAAGTTAATTAAGTTTTGGATACAGGAATACAGCCTATGACTCTTACTCCAAAACTTCACATTTAAAAGCTATATACAATGATCATTGTCTTCAAAATATCTACACACAGAGTGGTAGCAAGGATTACAATAAGAAAGGCATAAAAACTTTATTCAAATGAAATAACAATGTTATTAATTTTATAAAAATGTTTATAAGTATCAATGTGAGCTACTTAATGATCTTATAGTTGGGAAGGTAAGGTCTCTAGAAAAATATTTTATGACATAAAATATATGAGCTTCAAGTACAAAGTGTCACCTGAATTGAAAGGAAAAAGGGAATATGTTTAGATGGGGGAGATTTATGCAAAAAGCTCCCTTGGAGTTGGGCCTTGGAGAGCAGGTAAGATTCCAAACGGAGGGGATGTAGAGAGTATAGAGTTTTTCCAGAGTGCCGAAGAACTTAATGAATTTTATTTTCCATAGGCTAATTTCAATAATTTATAGGATATTTCAATTTCCTTTGCCTACTAGCATGGTTCATCTAAATTAAGTGCTCTTTAAGACTATTACTTATTAAAAATTGTAACAAAAAAAGAATCCTAATTATATATGTGAAAAAGATAAAAATGACAACATTCCCCAAGGCAACATTTTCAACCCTAGAGAAAAATGCAAAGACCGTATGCCTTCTCTTTAGGATGCTTCTGATCTAGCAATTACAATAATTTTAACAAGTCTGTGAATCATACACAGCTACATATGCCGCTGATGCTGCCACCTAAGCCGTTGCAGGGGAAGGGCTGGAAAACGAAATTAGGTCTCAGCTACTCTTGGTGGGGAGATGGATTTAGCACCAACCACACACCCCAGTTTGGGGCCAAGGATCTAAGTTTTTATTATGCTCCCTATGCATACCTGCCTTGTCCATCAGAACACAATCAGTCTCTGGGGGCGCCTGGGTGGCTCAGTCTCTTAAGCGTCTGCTCAGGTCATGATCCCAGGGTCCTGAGATGGAGTCCCACATGGGTCTCCTTGCTCAGCAGGGAGCCTGCTTCTCCTTCTGCCTGCTGCTCCCCTGCTAGTGTGATTTCATTCTCTCTCTCTGACAAATTAATTAAAAATAACAGAGTCAGTCTCTCCTCTTGTCCCAGTCCATCAAGAGATCAGAAGAGTGGGGTCAACCTCCATTGGATTATTTCCTGTGAAGAGTCAGAATCAACTACCTTAAATTGACATATAGCGACAAAATGAATAGAGTCAATCATACTTTACACTGGAATGTTCTATGGACAACACAATCCATATGAGAGTCTTAAGTTGCCAATAAGGAAAATGGAAGACATTGAAAAGGTGAAGGGAAGACATCACATGTATTTGAGCGGGGCGGTGTGGGGGGGTCCTAATTGGAATGTTGGAATGTTGCCATAGGAAGATTAACCCAGCACTACGGTTTGTTGCAGAACGTGTATGTTCAAGAGGAGGCAGACTTCGAGCCAGTGTGGATGCCCCTAGGAAGGATGCCAACAGGATTTAGCTACTCTCAGCAGGACTAACAGGAGCTGGGGAACATGTGTGACTTTCCTTCCCTTTTTGCTGAGGAAGGCCTTCTACACCCAGTATCTCAATCAGCCCCTGAGGGCAACATCATGTCTCTGCTTCTCTCGGGTCTGCAATCCACTCTCCTGCAAACTCATAACCACAGACCCATCTGGCCATCTGAGTTTTCACGTTCCTGAACCAAGTCACAACCATGCAGATTACTGTCATGACAAATATATAATCTCCACCTTCAACTGGATGCCTTGCCCAGTACCATTTGAAACAATTTGTTTTATCTGTATCAACTCCCTCTCTCATACTCTACACTGACCATTTCAAATGTTCATGACTCTCTTCCACACCATTTACCCAAGAGAAAATGTGTCAAAGTTCCATTTATCTTCCTATACCTTAAATACAGTTGAATCCTTATTATAACAACCTCCTTCTTCTTGTAACTAAGAAATAAAACAATTCTCTTTCCTCCTTCCAAAAAAATATTTGGAATAAGACTAGCCTTTGGCTAAGGATATGAGTAAATCTCTTCATACGGTCCCAACATGCAGTCAATAGTTTCCATTAAGAATAATATGGCTCAGTACAGGGGATCATTTTTTCTCCTGGTCCAACTATAAAAGTTGCAGGGGCAGAGAGGGGGAGAGGAAAAACACTCCCGTGTATAAAATCATTCTCCACTGGAGAGCAGTTGCCTTAGAAATAGCAAAACATTGAGGATTTAGAAAAAGCATGTTTTCCTTAGTGGGCATGTCATTATTATCTCAGAATACTTGTCATCAGTAAAGAAAGCTCTGTGTGTGTGTGTGTGTGTGTGTGCACATGCACACACACACATACACACACGTGCATGCAAGAGATACAGAGAGATCCATGGGTGTCACTAAATAATCAGAAGAAAAAAGAGAACTTCCTCTAACATACTCTTTGGAAGGGGCCATGAGAAGCTCGTACCCACACACAACTGCTCTTGAGATCTTAGAGTGTCCACATCTCACAGGACTCTCTTCTTCCAATATCACTTTTCCCAAAAATAATTCTTCAGAACTTGGAGTGATAAAGGCAACCATCCCTATGCCTAAGCCATGAATAACATGTACACGACATACTTTAGATTGCATTTCACAAACTCAGAGCCATATTTTTCTTGAGGATGATATTAATCTCTAGGATTATGGGAGGGGTTTGTAAAAGGTGACTGCGTGGATGGGGAACCGTATGGTAATGACAGGAAAGGGAATCCTGAGAGAAAAGACACAGATGAGAAAGTGTTGGGAACCAGCGTGTGCCCACCAGAGAGCTGTCTCTAAAGACAATGAATTTCCAGTGTATTGCTTTGAACAACAAGAAAAGTCATATTTATAACAGTTTTAAGGATTTTTCCCTTCCTTATCCTGTCTAGCTAAACACACACTCCAATATATGTTGTATTTCCATACAGCTTTATGCGGTCATGGGATAAATAGTGGGACTGCAGTTTGTACCACCACATTTCCCCATCTCTTAGCCTGCCCATCCTGAGCCTGTAGCCTGGAGTTCCTGCCGGTTGAGAGTACAGGAGGCCTTGTGTCCTGACAGAGATAGAGTACGAAGACACGGTGGCTACTGTGGAGAAAGTTCTGCAGAAATATTAAATTTGCAATTTCTATGATTTTCTACTAGAAGGGAAGCCAGGCAAAGGGGGAGGTCCCTGGTCTCACAAGGGTTCATTCCTCATGTAAATGAGAATTTCACTTGTTGAACACACCCATCACCTCTTGCCAGTTACCTTAGTGTATTAATTACCCATAAAATTCACTGCAGATTTCCTTTACCTTTTTACTAACATGTAAATCATCACATATATATACTATTTTAAAAATAGTTCTCTTAACAGTAGTTTCATTTGTGCTCTTTTCAAACATAATTCCTGTAAGAATCACCTGTACCAGCAGGTATCAAACACAGCAAGGGAATGGATGAAGAGAATCAGAACCAACTGTACTCAGTTGCTCTTTCCAAATCCACCTCAGTGACATGAGTTGCTCTAAGGGAGCAAGTGCGTCTGGACCCATGGAGTTTGGATCAAGCCAGGGTGTCTATCCTGGTTGAGCCTTGTGGTCACTGCTGCCACTACTTCCTATCAATGAACTTTCAGTCCACAGCAGCCAAGCTTCCACGTGTGCATTTGTCACTCTTGCTCAAGTCAACCACAGCCTTCTATCTGCCACAATACACGGTTGTATCTCAATCGAGATCTTGGTTACAGTCTCTGGGTGAGTCATTCTTCCCCCTTAGCTTCTCCTGGGCACGTTCACAAGAAAGATGTGTAGTGCTGCTTATTAGTTTGAGGTCAGCCAGGCCTGTGTTGAGACCCTTCTCCTTTGTTTATGTAATCTTTAGTGGGTAATATTCCCTCTAGGCTTCTGTTAACACATTTAGGTGATAAAACCATATTCAGGCTCTTGTGAGAGTTAAACGAGAAGACATAAATCAATGACTTGTGATGGGGCTCTAGCCCATTAATATTCTCCTTAGTGCCCTTTCCCCTATGTGAGTCTGGTGAATTTATACTTACATTCCAATACCCACCTCAAAACAACCCCTCATCTATGAATCTCTTCCTGATTCTCCTGGGAAGACCAACCTGCCCTTCTTTCTGCAGGTACTTGGTAGTGTCTTTATCTTTATCATGACATCTAGACCTTTACTAACATATATCTGAGTGGCAAACAATGCGAATATGGCAGTTTAAATGTTCTTACTTTTCTAGTTTGCTATATTGTAAGAGTTGGAAGAATAACTTCTCTCTTCTCACTGTCCCCTTGCATTTCAGTATGTGGGAATTAATTTAGGGTTGGTTCTAGCTTCAAATCTAATGGACCACAAAAATATTCAGAAATAAAAAAAATAAGAATGGAGAAGGAATTAATAAAAGAGGTAGAAGGATTTGTTTGTTTTGTTTTATTGGAAGTACAAAATCTATTCCTGGTGCTAGAGTTGGCGGAGTTCAGAAACTACCAGGACAAATGTAAAACCAGAATTTTTTCTGCGTTATTTACCTGAGAAGGAAACTGTATTGCTTCCTGGGAAGATTTAAGGACACAATGTTCAATCACTTTGAAGATGCCTAATACGTTCATCACCATTCAGAAAGTACCCTTCATTCAGGTGAGTGCTACCTATCATCAGTACTCAGGGAATACTTGTGTACTTTGCTTTAACTTCCATTACCTGGTCAAATTACTGCCTAAAGGAATGATGTACCTCTGAGGTTTAAGATTTTGCTTAGTTACTGTCAGATCAATCCCATATAGACATCTACCTCTTATAATTCACCAGGACACATAGAAGTCAAGAAAATCTTTAGATGAAGAAAAGAGAAGAACATTAAAGACCTTAACAGGTTATCTTTATTGTAGAGTAGGAAGAATGGGAAGTTTCCCATACTTGTTCAAGTGAACAAATGAAGTAGGCTGATACCCTTGACTTGGGATGTAGCAAGGAGGAACTCTGTCATGTCTGAATCCATATTTTTTCTATCACCTTTGCAGCTATGACCTAAAGCTTAGAAACTTCTGCTTAACATGGCATGCAGGTGTAAGCTAAGACTTACACACACTGATCTTTTCCTGAAACCTACCTCACCCAAGGAGATAAGGAAGTACATACAGAAATGACTATGTATGCTTAAGACGTACAGAAATGATATGAACAGATTCCTGTATGAAAAGCTCAACTAAGGACAAAGAAGTTACACAACTTGCCTTGATGTCTACACACATAAGTCATTGTTTGACTTCAACTCCTCCCCACTCTGCTCCCTAATCTTGTTAACATATAGGAAGCTGAATATCATGCCTAGGGGAGATGGTTCTTTAGGACAGTTAGTCCACTATCTCCTCGGTTGGCTGGCTTTCCGAATAAAGTTGCTTTCCATACCCCAATATCTTGCCTCCCAACTTACTGGCCTGTTGTATGGCAAGTAGAAAGGGGTTAGACTCAGTTACAAAGATAGTTACTAACGACACCCCAATTTTGTACATTACTATGTTTATTATTGCTCAGATAAGTTGTGCTTTGCTATGATTAAAAATAATCCCCCATCTCAGTTGCTTAACACAAGTTTATTGCTTTCGTCCTTCTCACAAGTTTATCTCCTACCCATGCTACATGTTCAGTGCCAGTTGTAAAAGAAACTGCTCTACAGAGTTACTCACAGTGGCAGAGTGCCTTCCTCTTGTTGCTGCACCATCTTGAAAACATGGCTTTCTCAAAGGCAAGGGTCTCAGAACGAGACACTAAAATAGCCAATAGACTTTTTAATAACCTCAGCCATGGAGTAACTTGTATTAACCTACATACAGAGCAGAAGCATTGGTTACACAGCCTCACTTAACTAAGGTGACTGAGAAATCAGTTAAGGAGATGAATGTTTGGTGAATATCACTTTCCTGGCTCTGAATGTCCTTGTGATTATGAATCTCAGCTTTGTTTCCTTTTTTTGTAAAACATGCACAAGATACTCAACTCCTCCCAGGGTCTACAACTCAAGTCACCCATTCATATTGAGATGAGAGTCTAGGATCTCAATGGTTTATGGCAGGCTCTGCAGCGGGACAATCTCTGACTCACTTTGGTGAGGATCAATAAATTTTATAGAAAGGAAAAATAAAGAGTTATCTTTCCTCCATATCATCTATACATTCAATTGAAGAACATCAGTAAAAAAACCTCAATAAATATTACAACTCAAAAAGAAGAAGAAAGGGAATTCATAGTAGTTACCAAATTACAGCAAATTCTGAAATTATGCTGGACAGATATTTTAAATCCTCAGCAGTGGGGAAAATTAGCCAAAGAGGAAATGCTGCTCTGTTCCAGGCTAACAAATATTAATAGCAAGACCTGAAAGGATCAAACATTTTTCAGGTATCCTAACCATATCACAGAACATAGCACAAAAATATTTACACGAATACAAACATATCCACCACTCAACAAGGAAAATCTAGATCTGTCATCAAATCAAATATACCAGGATAGGAAAGAAAAGCTAAAAAAATCCAATCCATGATGATGAAAAAAATGAACAAACAAACCTTCAGTTAATCAAAACCCAGAGATGACACAATGAAGTGTTGTTAAAAGTATTATTATAAATGTATTTGTGATATTTAAGGAGCTAGAGGAAAGACTGAATATTTAAGCAGAGCTACAAAAAAGAGAATCAAAACTTCTAGAGACACAAGAAATATAATGCTTGAGATAAAAAAATAATAAGCTGGATGAGGTTAAAGGCAGATTATATATCACAGAAAAAAAGACCAGTGAACAAAAAGACAGACAATAAAAACTACTTGAAATAAAACATAAAGAAGAAAATGAAAGAGCACCACAGAGCTGTGGGAAATTTTCAAGCAGCATAATACATGTATAAGTTGAGTCCTAAAACAAAAAGGAAGTTGGGAACAGGAAAGAACAAATTGACAAGAATATTCTTAAAATAGAAGATGCCTGAAGTTTGATAAATTCCCAAAACAGGAAATATGAGGAAAACTACCAATAACTCAATAACCAAATTCTTAAAATTGGCAATAAAGGAAAAATACAGTCAAAGTATCTAGGCAAGAAAAGACACTAGATACAAATATTCTGTAAAATTAAAATCATCTTTCTCATTGGAAACAATGTGAACCAGAAGAGAGTAAAACAAAAACTTTGAATCATTAAGAAACTACAGAATTTCAGTATACAGAATTACAATATGTAGATCCAATCAAGTATCTTTCATAAATGATAAAATACAGATACTTTCACACAGCAGAAGCTGGAAGATACATCATTGCCATACCTGCATACAAGACATGTTTAACAAAAATGCTCCAGGCAGAAAGAATGGGGTACCAGCTAGAAATCCAGATCTACATAAAGAAACAAAGAGTATGAAAATGTTAACTACATGGGTTAATACAATAATGGTAGTTCTGTGGGTATATTAAAATGTTTAATCTCTTTAAATAATTTATGACTTTTTAAATAAAGACTGTATAAAGCAAAATAAAAACAATGTAGGATATATAAAGAAATAAAAACAATAAACAAGAGTAGTACAGGGGTGTCTGGGTAACTCAGTTAGTTGAGCATCCAACTCCTGGTTTCAGCTCAGATCATGATCTCAGAATTATGAGATCAAGCCCAGAGTTGGACTCCACACTCAGCAGGGGAGTCTGCCCAAGGCTCTCCCTCTCCTCTTTCTCAGCCCTTCCCACTCTACTCCTTTCTCTCTCTAAAACAAATTAATAGGGGAGTCTGGGTGGCTCAGTCATTAAGCATCTCTCTTTGGCTCTGGTCACGATGCGAGGGTCCTGGGATCAAGTCCCACATCAGGCTTCCTACTCTGCAGGAAACCTGCTTCTCCCTCTCCCACTCCCCCTGCTTGTGTTCCCTCTCTTGCTGTGTCTCTCTGTCAAATAAATAAATCAATCAATAATCTTAACAATAAATAAATAAATGAATAAATAAATCTTTAAAAAAAAAAGATTAGCACAAAGGCCAGTGGAAGGAGGAGGGATGAGGTAGAGGGCTATTAAAAATTCCTATATGGAAGGTGGTATAAAATCACCTTAATAGTAGAAAAATTTAAGTTGCATACTAACAGCTCAAAAGTAACCACTAAAATAACTCAGAAAAGGTATAACTAGCCAAAATTGGAGATAGATGGAATTGCAAAAAGTACTCAATTAATCCAAAGAATAGAAGAATGGGGAAACATGAAGCAAAGAACATGATACAAATGGAAAAGCAAGATACGAAACCAGATTAAAGCCAACAATACCAATAATTATACTAAGTAAGAATGGTCCTAACCCTGAAGTTAAATGGCAATCTCTGTCAAACTGGGTAACAAAGTAAGACCTAATAAAACACCCCTATAGAAATTCAATTTAAACACCAAGGCACAAATATCATAAAAGGAAAAAGAATCTAAAATCAAATATCATGTCAATCTCATTCTTTTTCAAAGCCAGAATAGCTTTAATAATATCAAATAAAGTATATTTCAGAACAAAGAACATTGGTATGAAAAAAGAGGACTATATCAAAATGAGGAAGGAATCAACTCATCAAGATGACACAATTAATGTTTCTGCACATAATACTGGATATACAAGAGACATGAAATAAAAAATGGACAGAACAGCAAAGAGAACTAAGCACATCCACATTACATAGGACATTTTAATACCACCACCTCAATAACTGATAAAATGAGGACATGGAAAATCAATAAGGATATAGAAGATTGAGTCATGTTGTCAACCAACTTGACCTAACTGATGGTTCATAAAACACCTCAGTGAACAGTGGAATTAACTTTTTCCAAGATATTTACCAGAAGATACTATATTCCGAGTAATAAAGACAGATCCAAAAATTTGAGAAGAATGAATTTAAGAAGATAGGAAGCATAGTCTCTTGCCAAAGTTGAATTAAACTAAACATAAATAAGAAATATATCTGGAAAATCACTAACCATTTGAAAAATAAATTACATATTTCTCAATAAACCATGAGCCAAAGAAGACATAAATAAAGAGAATGGGAAATTATTCTTGTCAGAATGAAAATGTAAAAACATATATTAAAATTTGTGGGATGTAGCTAAAACAGAAATTGGTATCACCAAAGGCCTATATCAGAAAAGAAGTATTTCAGGGGTGCCTGCATGGCTCAGTCAGTTAAGCATCTGACACTTGGTTTGGGCTCAGGTCATGATCTCAGGGTCATGAGATCCAGCCCCACATGGGGCTTTGAATTCAGCAGAGTCTGCTTGAGATTCTCTCTCTCCCTGCACCCCTCCCCCTACTCAACCCCATTCTCATGCTCTCTCTCAAAGAAAAAAATTCAAATCAATTATCTAAACTTCTCCCATTAAAAAAAAGTAAAGCATTAAACACAATAAAGCAGAAGAATGGAAATAATAATGATCAGAAGAAAAATATATATATTAGAGAAAAGAAAACAAATACAGAAAATCAGTGAAACTAGAAGTTTGCTCATCAGGAAGATAAAATTGGTAAATCTCTAAGCAGACTGATCATAAAAAAAAGAAGACACAAATATCATGAGTGAAATATATAACACTACTACAAATTCTATATACTTAAAAGTGTAATACAAAAATATGCCCATTAACTTTATGGCATTAAGATTCCCCAGCTTAGATGACATGGACAAGTTCCTTAAAAGACACAAATGACCAATGTTCACTCAAGGAAAACGAGCAAATAAAAACTGAGTAGCTTTATATCTATTAAAGAAACAAGATTTGTAGCTAAAAGCTTTCTGATAAAAGTGCTATGCTAGAACCAGAGGTCTTCAAGGTGAACTTAGCTACATTTGAAGGAATAATACCATTTGTACTCAAAGTATTCCATAAATTCAAAGAGGAGGGCATGTTACTCGATACATCAATGATATCAAAATTAGAATATTTAAATCTGTCAAAAACACTAAAAAAGAGAAAAATAGAAAACACTAAGCTTTATGGACCACACCACACACACATGCACAGTCTTCACAAAGTGTTAAGAAACTGAATCCAAACATATGTAAAAATAATAATACCTAAAAAGTAAGTAAAGTTTAGCTAATGAATGTAAGGTTGTATTAACATTATAAAATCAACCAATGTAATTTATCTTATAATTACTCTAAAAAGGAACAATAATCTGATCATCTCAATAGATGCAAAAAATAAATATTAGGTCTTTAACAACATCTAAAATCAGAAATTAAGATTAAAGAAAAATTTTTCAGAGTCCATAGTCTCTCATGGTTCATCTCCCCCCCAATTTCCCTCCACTCCCTTCTCCTCTCCATAAAGGACAAGGAAAAAATCTTCAGCTAAAGTCCTATTTAATTTTTTTTATTAACCTATAATGTATTATTTGTTTCAATGGTGTAGGTCTGTGATTCATCAGTCTTACACAATTCACAATTACCATAACATATACCCTTCCCAGTGTCCATCACGCAGTCACCCCATCTCTCCTACCCCCCTCCATTCCAGCAACCCTCTGTTTGCTGAGATTAAGAGTCTCTTACAGTTTATCTCTCTCTCTGGTTTCATCTTGCTTCACTTTTTCCTCCCTTCCCCTAAGATCCTCTGTCTTGTTTCTCAAATTCCTCATGTCAGTGAGATCAGATGATAATTGTCTTTCTTATTATAAAGTCCTATTTAATTTTAAAAAGCCCCCAAGATGAGGAATAAGGTAAACATGTCTGTCCTCACTATTGCTATTAAACAGTATTCTGTAAGTTTTAGCTAGGGCAGTAAAGTGATAGAAATAAATATCCATAAAAGAAATCTCTTTAGTCACAAAGTATTGTTTCTGTAGAAAATCTTATGGAATCCACAAATAATGTCCTAGAACTAAAGAGTGAATTTCACAAGTTTGCAGAATATGAAATCAATATATAAAAATCAGTTATCTTTCTAAAATCTTTTTATTTTTATATTATCATTTTTTTTCTTAGGTAATCTTTCCATCTGATGTGGGGCTCAAACCCATGACCGCTAGATCAAGAGTCACATGCTCCACCAACTGAGCCAGACAGGTGTCCCTAGTTGTCCTTCTATATAGTGACAATAAACAGAAATTAAAACTGAAACAGCATAATTTTCAATAGCATCAAAATATAAAGTGTTTATGGGTAAATCTGATTCACAAGACCTATATACTGACTATGAAACAATATTGCTGAAAAAAATTATAGAACTTATAAATAAATGGATATACCATGTTTACTTATTGAATAGCTCAATAATATAAAGATGTCATTTTTCTACAAATGCATCTATTTATTCAAACTCAGTACAAACCTTATATAGTGCTAGTATATAGTGCTTTGTAGAAACTGAAGATCTTAAAATTTATATGGAAATGCACGGGAACTAAAAGAATCAAAACAGCTTTGGAAAAAAAGTACAGTTTGAGGACTCACGTTAGCTGAACTTGAGATATATGGAGCTATAGTAATCAAAACAATATGGTATGGGTGTAAAGGTAGGAAAACACATATACGGGTCATAATAGGAAATGAAGAAAGAGACATGTACTTAAAAGGTAACTTATTTTTTGCCAGATTACAAAGGTCACCTATGCTACCTCTAGGTATTTATCTGCAAGAAGTTCAAACATATGCCTTTGCATAGACTGGGACACGAATGTTCAGAGTAGCTTCATTTGAAAATACTGGTCTACCGGAAACAACTTAATGACAAGCTAAAGGTTTTCCAGGACAGTAGCTGGTGCTGGGCCGTCCCTGCCCCCTTCACTATCAGGACAGTCATTACTCCAGCTACCTGGAGGTTTGTTTCCTGCTGAAGACTCACACCTGAATCCAAATTCTATAAATACCCTAGGCTTAGGCCAAAGGTAGCTAGCTGCCTTTCCGCAGGAACAGCCAAATTTAGTAACAGGTTGATAAAGGACTACAAAGGCTCAGAACCTCTGCCTCAAACTGGGACCAACCCGCAACCCCTCCGAACTCCGGGGATCCTTGGCATCAGCTGAAGCTTTTGTTGAAAATGCACCGTATTCTCAATCTAACCTTCTTCCTTCGTTCCTTCACATTCTGTCCCTCAAAGGATTCTTCCACATAAACCTCCTACATGCAAATATAGCTCAAAGTCTTAATGCATGATGTTTTTAGTCACCAGGACATATGAAGAGTTACTGGGGAACTGCACATGGGATTTTTACTGTGTCGGCTCAAGGGGGCACATGTGTCATTTTTCCCACAGCAACCTGGCCAGGACTGGTCCCACAGCCCTGCCTAACAGCAAGTAAAACGGGGAATGTAAGAAAGAGATGAAACACCCGGTGAGCCTCTAAGTGACACCTCCGCATATTCAATGACAATGTCATGTTCCCTGTTGAATCTGTATCATTTAGCCAAATGCCTGGTACTGGTCAGCAATATATATATATATATATATATATATATATAATGTATTAGCTAATGAATGTAAGATTGTATTAACATTATAAAATCAATATATATATAGATATTAACATTATAAAATCAATATATATATAATCAATATATATATAATACATATGTATGTATTATATATATATATTGCTGACCAGTACCAGGCATTTGGCTGGTTCTGCATTTACTATTCTGCATTTACTATGATATATAGATAATTATTTCATTATATATATATATATACACACATATATACATGCAGAATAAGAACCATTTACCAATTCAGTTCAATGGAAAAGTTTTCCAAAATGTGACGCTTTACATGTTAGTAATTGGGGGGAAAATGATGTGGAAAGGATTGATTTTAAGAAAAATATGAAAAATCTTCATTTTAAATCAGCAGATCTGAGGCACTGGCAGGCTCTCTTTGGAGATGTCCTGAATAATGTGCTGGGAGAGAAATCAGAGTTGGAGGTTAAGTCCCCACAAGAGGTGATGACTGGAATTATGGTGGGTGTTTACAGCTGCCACAGTTACAGAACTTGGAAAAGCTGCTGGTTCAGATACATTGTCAAGGGAAATGGCTGCTTGCACTTGCTGTTAGCACTGCAATGTACTAACTATACACAGAGGAAATTTAATTTGCCTTTATTAAAAATGATGAAGTACCCTTGAGGATAGGTTCCTCAGAAACACAGTATTTGTGGGGAAAAATGATTTATCTTTAACATTCCCTGATTAACACCACTTGACTGGGATCACTCTCTCACTCAGCATTTTGAATACTTATTCTTTGTATCAAAACTAAT